>VZUI01038695.1:0-34024 GCA_013401135.1 Cettia cetti | reverse complement strand
GAGGAGAGGAGAGGAGAGGAGAGGAGAGGAGAGGAGAGGAGAGGAGAGGAGAGGAGAGGGCTCCATCACTTTTCTCCTGCACAGAGTGGCTGTTCCACATGAATGCTGCTTATCTGGTTCCTGCCATTGTTCTAATGACATCTAATGGGTGATTTAGTCCATATGGAATGGACTTGTCCTGTTATGGTTAATTACTAGAAGGATGTTCACCAGTTAATGAAGAGATAACAGCTCTCTTACTCCAAGAAAATCTAATGGCCTATTTTGTATTCAGCCTGCAGAAGAAAGTTGTACTGGCAGTGGCAGGACAGTCATGTAGATTTTGTTACTGACAATCACATCAGGCCTAACAGCAGCAATGGCCAAAGGCCATGCAAGAAGTTTGGTCATGTAAATATGAAATATATTCAGAAGGAAAAGAAATGGAATTAAAGCTGTATTGTTCTATATCATGTGGGAACCTGGTATCCTGATCTGAAGCACTGAAAAATCCCCAGCCCTAAAAGCCCATTCTGGCTTATCCAGCTTTGAATACCTGACAACAGGTACATTCCTCTGTGAATTTTGGAGCATTTTTCCAACCTACATGGCAAGAGCACTGACAGACCTTTCTCCTCAACTGCTTTCATCTTGTACTGTAGCTTCATGTGATACTAAACACTATGACTGGAGGATCAAGGAGTTACATTATTTGACATCCATCTGATACCTCACTGTGTGAAAACAGCTGACTGCTGAGCTAATCAAAGGGGGATAGGAAAGGAGAAGTCAACATGAACTGAGATAAGGTACAGGTGTCAGCTGTGTGCCATTTCTGCCCATGCTCATACTTTCAAAACCAAGGCAGATTGTTCCTCCCTCACTACTGGTGCTTGATCACAGTTCACTTTGTGTTTATCCTGTGGCACTGGAAGAACAACTGAAGAACTTTCACACAGAAGCTGGAAGTGGCTTATTGCCCAGCATAATTTGTAGTGGGATAGGTCCCTCAGAAACTGGGATAAGAACCTCCATGGGTGTTCAAATATCAGTCACTCACCCATCACCTGTGAAGTAGACTCCACTTTGCCTTCATTCAGGCAGGCACAGTTCATATGTCCCAAGAGGGACAGGGATCAAAGGATCCCACACTTCTCACACTCTTAACTTTTGGGAAAAGGACTTAGCTTTTGGGAAGGAGGATGAGTGAGAGAGCTGTCAACAGATTTGTAGTAACATCCAGACCGACTAAAATGGGCCTTAACATCCAAAGAAGAGAGTTATTAAGAGTTGAAGGAAGCTTCTGAAAAATCAGTGTGTTGCTAAAGAATAATAGAATTGATTCTTTTACTGTTTTTTTTTCTCTGCATTTTTTCAAACACGCTTATGCCTTAAGCTATGTTTATACAGGCATAAACAGGATTTTGGAAGAAAGAAGCTTTTTAAAGTCCCTCAAATCAGACTGAAGGGGAAAAAATTCAGGCAAATTAAACACAACTGGTACAAGGCAACCAGGATACAGTGATGAAACACAAAAATAAATACATCCCAAACATAAAATAGACAGTCAGGGCTCACATAAGCATTGCAATAGCAGATTTCAAAGTTTCTAGAACAGGTTGATTTTTCCCAAAACAATAATTTTCCCTAGCTGTAGATCAAGGAAGAAAAACTACCTCTCAAAGCCTCAACCAGGCAGTTCCAATCAGGAGGCCAAAGACTAAAATAAGGAACTGAAATAAAGGAGAAGTGAGGACAAGAAAACATCACTGCATTTTCTTTCATATTTAAGCTCAGAACAACATGCCACACAGCCTAAACACAGATCAGTTGCTCTGCTGGAAGCTAAAGGACACCTAGGAGAAACAAGTGACTGATGAGGTAGAGAGCACTCCTCATTGCTATTGTATTATCATATAAAATTACTAATGAGTTTTGTAAAGATTGCCTGGGGACCAAAGGCTTTTTGGCACTAGCAGGACACAAAGACTGAAATACCTGGGCACAGAAAGCTCTCCTTGGTCTGGTTTGCTGGGGTTGCATCTCATTGTCACAACAGTTGCACGGCCATTTTCACAGGAGGTTGTTACTGTTGAAGACCTAATGTCAAACAAGAGGAGAAAAGTAACATATTTCCATTACATTAAATGGATATTGCTCTTTCACAGGTCTGTAAACACTCATGCAGCTGCAATACTAACAAAATACCCTTTACCACAGTGCTTTTGACTCTGCCAACTGAAAAGAAAAAAAAAAGAAAAACCAAAAAAAAAAAGCAACAGAATCAGGGTAGGCCTCACCAATTCATTTAAATCTCAAAGTGCTCTGAGATACTACTCAGGGAACTGCTCTGGTTTTCAGTTTGGAATCTGCTGCATCAAGGAGTGAACTTTTCCACAAAACAGAATAGAATGATTGAAAAGGAGAGTCACAGTTCTGTGGTTGATGTGTTACTCTGCTGGAGAGGTTGTGATGGCTCACTCCCAGCCTAGCAACCTGAGAACCAAACTGTCCTGAAACAGCACAGGGCAAAGGGGATTAAAAAAAAATCTTATTCCAGCATGATAGACATTGTAAGCCAAGTTCATAATATGCTCAAAGGAAGGTCAGTGGTGTGGGGTTCAATTTGCAGAATCAGACACATAATTCAAGTGTTCACATAAGCACAAAGTGCTGACATCCGAAGTCCTATATTCAATTAAGTCCCAGCTTAGAGACACAGCTGACATGAAGACCAGCATGTAAACATCTGAACTGAAAGGATCTTTGAGCCACTTCCTATCCAAACTGAAGCATTCTTTTTATGGAGAAGAGTGAAGAATGAAAAAAGCATACTGTGCATGTTGAAACAATTACTTTTAATCTTGATTAGTCCTTTTTTGTAGCATCAAAGTAAACATAAATGGAAGTGAAAGAAAATATGCAACCAGAAGTGAACATTTCAAAGTCATATATGAGAAAATATGGAAAGTAACAGGACACTGAAAGTGGGATCTGGATGAATCAAAGCTCTGGTACCACTTCCTATGGATCAAGCCTAATTTAGATTTAAGTAAAGAGTGTTTGCTGATTTTATAAGATGACCTTCTACATGTCAATCAATATCAGGCAGATACTGATTAAAGTGGCAAAGATTAAAGGTGGGTTATAGATTCCCCCCTCACAGTTTTACTTTCCTTTAAACAAATAAAGACATCTGACATAGCAATAAGCATTTTTTACCTACTTGTAAAAGAAATGCACATCGGGTATTTTGCTTGGAGAGGGAGGAAACATATCTGCCTTGATGCTGATATTCTCCAGCGTTGTTTCAACAGTAGCTCCTAAAATGTAAGAATTAAAAAAAGAAGAAAACGATGAAATTATTTTTGAGGGGTCCACCTGTAATATTTTCTCAGTCTGAAAGGTGTGGATCTCATTTAATAGCATTTAATAGCATTTAATGGCATTACTGTACATTACAAACACTGTTTTCTAACTAAACATTGCATATATATGTTCCTCATAGGGTCTGATTTCCTCATCTAGACATAGCAAAATAAAAAAAATAATAAAACACCAATTTATAATGATTTAAAGCAATCGTTGGATATTAAAGAAACATAAAATAATTTAGGCTGGCTGAAGATATCTGATGGAACCACTCAGAGCACACGTCTTGAGTGTATAACCCTCACACATTAAAACCATATAACGACCTGAGAAATTTGCAGTTCTGTGGGAGATGAAGTAACAAGACTCAGAAGGATTATGGAATCATAGGCAACCTTCATTGCACATTCTGGAACAAATGACAGGCTGGTGTTTGAACTACATGGATTTTGGGCAAAAGCTGAAAAGAAGGAAAATGCAAGCAACCAAAGTTCTTAAGAGATCTTTCCAAACCCACGAACCAAAGAAGACAGAAAATATTGGTGCTCCACTGCAACATTTCAGAAGAGGGAGTTGTACAAAAGGGGCTTCCTTCTAGGGAGTTAAAACTTGCTAGAACAAGAAGTGGTAGTGGTCAGAAACTAGTGAAAAGACTGAAGAAAAGAAGTTTTCCACTTGTTCTTGAAACAGTTCTTGAAACAGAATAGAATCACAGACTCATAGAATGGTTTGGGTTGGAAGTGACCTTAAAGATCATCTTGTTCCAAACCCCCTACCATGGCAGGGACACCTTTCCCTAGACCAGGTTGCTCAAAACCCTGTCCAATTTGTTCTTGAACACTTCCAGGGATGTGGCAGCCCCAGCTTCTCTGTGCAACCTGTGCCACAGTCTCACTACCCTCACAGGGAACAATTTCTTCCTAATATCTAATCTAAACCTATTCTCTTTAAGTTTGAAGCCATTCTCCCTTGTTCTGTCACTACATATCCTTGCAAAAAAAAACCTCTCTCTAGCTCTCTTGCAGGCCCTTTAGGTACTGGAAGATGCTCTAAAATATCCTTGAAGCCTTCTCTTCTCCAGGCTGGACAATCCCTGTTCTCTCAGCTTATCACTCAGGAGTGGTGATCAGTCTTCTGACCATGTTTTGGCCTGCTCTGGACTCACTTCAGCAGGTCCACATCCTTGCTATGTTAGGAAAGGCAAACTTCAACCATTTTAAAATTTAGCAACTGAAATTAAAAAAGGTCCCAGAAGAGCTTGGCTTCTTTTCTTTGTATTAGGAAAAAATCAGGACTATCTCCTTGTTTTTCACGACAATGACTGCCCTCATTCCTCCAGTGGCAGGAGACAATATTGGCATTTACTGGCATGAATGTTTGTGAATTAGAAACCCATACCTAACAGTGACCTTTAACAGAGCTTTTGATGACAGTGAATTGTCAAAAGGCTCGTGGAAAGGGGATATGGTGACCCGAATTACAATGTGGCTCTCACAATGAAACAAAATAATGGTAACGGAAAATTGGTTTCAGTTCATGGACAGACACACAATGAGAGAAAGTCAAGAGGAATTTATGGAGAACCTCTCTTGTTGAACAAATCTGATCTCATCCCTTGAGTGCTGATGAACTTGGTTGATAAAGAAAGTGATGTAAATTTATCAAGTATTTCACTAATTACCACAAGAGATTCTAATTAAAAAGTTAGTAGTGTACTATCAATTAAGCGCATGCTCTGCATTAAAAACTATTTAGCTAAGTCATTATAAAATTATCTGGCCATGGGAAGCTGTCGTCAAACGTGGGATGTCTCCAGGCTTCTCTAGACATCAATATTGAAGTGTGAAAATGCAAGATTAACATCAGGGATCAGCAAGTAACTGTATAATTCATGCTGGTAAAGTGTGAAGATGTGACAAAGATTAGGAGGATTAAAAAAAAAATGCAGAGAAACTTTGTTACTTGGTTCACTTGGTAAGACAGTTCCAAACAAACTCAATATAAGCAAAAATTGAAGGCCAGTCTTAAGAAAAAGAGATTTTACTATGGAAAGTGTAACTTTGAAAAAACATCCAGAGTGGACATCAGATCCAAGAAGCCATCATGAAATCCCTTCAGTTTGGAGAAAGAAGGATGCAGGGATTCCAAATACAAAAGTGATTTTTATTGTCATCATAGCAAATTAAATACTGGAATACTATTCCCTTCTATGCTTTAAGAAAATATAAAAAGTTACAGAAGGCGTAGAAAGAGCCTCAAAAGTTATTCAGGTGCTCAAAATAAACACATGATAGCAAGACAATTAGAAGAACTTGATCTACTTAATTTATCTGAAGGGTGTGATGATTCCAGTACACAAAATATTTCTCCAAGAAGGAAAATGTTGGTGTGATCTCAAGAAAGACCAACAAAAAACAAGAGCTGAAAACTGAAGTCAGGCAAATTTAAATAGGTTATAAGTCTGTTTTTAAAACAAACACAGAGATGCTGTTTGACCAGTGGAAAAAAATACCACTGGTGACTGTGGCAAAGTTGTTATTTCTGGCAGACTTAAAAGTCCAGGTTGAATGCTGTTCCAAAGATGTGCTTTTGTCAAACATAAGTTTCTGGGCTCAAGTACAAACACTCAGTGCCTGTAAAGGATAGGTGAGCAGACCAAATGACTTCATTGTCTCATCTGGCCTCGGATTCTGGGAACTTGTGAGCTGGACCAATGTAAAACTTAATGATGTGCACAGCCATGTGCTGCCCTAAGCCCCCGATTCCTTGCCTAATTATGTCCTCATATCAGTTTCTTCTTCTAAAATTGCCCAAGTGGGATCTTGGCACGGGCAGAAACACTGGAACTAATGTGACTATCACAGTCATTGGTCTTGCCCTGAGTGAGGTGGGTACAGAACATAAAAGAAAACCAGTGCTTTTTAATGACACTCTCCAGATTTTTGTGCTGAAATGCTATGCACAGTGGGACCTACCAGGCCAAGCACAAGGAAGAGTGAATAACACAGAAACAGAAAACTACAAATGTGCACAGCCCTTGCTCTTCTCCTTCAGCCATCAGCTGAACTGAAACAACAGCAAAATACAAAGGCATCTGTGCAGAGCTGCTTCACAGCTCAGGAACCATCTCAGACTGATCTTGGGCTGCCTCTTCACTCTTCCCTCAAAGTAATGCAGCTGCTGAGACAAGTAGGATTTTCTCTGCAGCCCTAAATACATGAGAGTACATTCACCACAACAACAAGCAGGAGACAAACCAAGTACCTAAGAACCTGTCAGCAAGGCTGTTGGACTGCAGGGCCAGGGCTGTTCGGAAGCCCTTGCTGTCTGACGGGATGATGGTGGACTGACAGACAAAAGCTCCCACAAAATTGGAAAAATCTTCTGATTCTGCAACCATGTCCTTCAGAGTAACATCTGTGATATTGTCAGTGCAAATTGCCATCTTCCTCCCCTGTGGACAATCACGAAAAAAAAGGGAGAAGCTGTTGGTTGTTGATAAGAGGTGAAAAAGTTTGGGAAGAGATTGCAAACTTCCTGATTGCCAACTGGATGAGATTAATTACCTTATAACAAGTTGATGTCTTTATGTGTCTGTTTTAAGAGGGACAAACCACAACCAACTGTGCTATTGTCAAAGCTCTGATTAAAGCCTTGTACAGACTCAGAAATACGTCACCTCTGGCAGGTGTCTTATCAGAAATCTGTACTGTGGAGCACTCTTCTTTGTTTATCTTGACAGGACAGTGTTTACTTGCAGAGAATAGTAAAATGACTTGCAAAGGAAAACCCTATTTCCCTTCCCTTTAAATAATATACTGTAGAATACCTCTTTATTTGGGATTTAATCCAGATAAAATATTTTCAAAGTACAAATACATGAAATCCCTAAACAGATATATAGCCTTCAAGGCTGCTTTGATGTCGTATGTCAAGATCAGTGCTAGAATCAGAGCAACAGCAATGAAAGACAAATTACCAGACTCAGTTTTTCTAACAAAATGTCAAGCACTCACCACCTAATCATATGGTTGGTTGTACTATTGTATCACTGTAGTAGTTTGGGAAAGTGAAGACCAGATCCACAAAGGAGAGAGCATATCTGTATATTTGTGGATTTAGCTGTAAGCAGCTCTAATCCAGGTGGTTGTTAAACACACACTGAAGCCTAAAATTATGCAAAATGCTGTAAAAAAATGTAACTGCTCATTTGTCTTAACTTATGCAAATCATTTGGTACATGGCAAAAATACTTCAGAACTTTACAGGGCTGAGCATTACTGTTAATTACACATGTTGGCTTTCAAGGGACAATGCACAACACTGGTACTGCTCTGAAAGTCAATTTATGTGTGTGACAACATCTGGTTCAGTCCAAGCCCCAGACAGAGCCTGTTTAACTCACAGACTAAACACATTTTTCTACCACTGTCCAAGGCTGCAGAGTCAGCACTGGGCATCTTGGCCACTGGCAGAGAGCAGAGTGACCAGGGGCTCTGCATACAACATCCCCAGTGAAGCCATGAGGGGACATGTGGAAAGCAGTTGCTGGCTGAAAGACTCAAACTCCTCATTTGAGCTCCTTGGTGACGGCACACAAAGGTCAGGGTCATGATGCAAGTGACTTAAAGGCACAAGAAAGAAAAGCAGGGATGTGACAAGGAATTTTCTTCTGAGCTTTATGCCTATAACACAGTATCTCTGCTTTGGAAAGTCACTTGGCAGCTCAAAAGTCCTCTTTGCACTGCAAAGCAAGGTCCATAGGGAAGTGTTTGCATCGTGTTGGTGACAACTCAGCTGAAAGGGAGCCTTTGTCCTGTCTCAGTGTTACCCCAGAGCAACAACACAAGCAACAAATTGGTTCATCCTCCCAGCCCTCAACCCCAGCTGAGCTCACCTCATTCCCACACAGGCTGATGTTAAAGAAGTGGAAGAACTTGGTCCCTCGGGAAGTGAAGCTAGGCCCACTCATCAATGAGCCCACCTGGCTGAGGTTGCTAAAATTGTAATTCAGGCTCTGGTTATCATTGACATAGGACACCAGGCAATCACTGAAGCAGGCAGAGTGGTCCTGCAAGGCAGAGACATCCATTAAGGAGCAGTTATGGAACAGCAGCAAACCATTCACCTCAGAGTTCAAGCACAGGTGCAGACAGGACTTCTTCCCTTTTTAAGGATGAAGAGGAACTCTGTCCTATTCCTGTAACTGATCATTCCCTTGGGATAATTCCCATTCTCATGTCAGTCCCTTGCAATCACATATCAGGACTAAAATGTTTCCTAAGCCTGGTTTTTCTGTTCTCTGTTGCACTAGCCAAGAGAATGCAATTTCTTGCTTTGTTTTGTTCTGAGAGCTTTTAAGATCCCAATGTTCCAGCTTAAAGCCCTATGTAAACAGACCAAAACACGGCCTTGGTTACACTTGCATTTTGTAAAGGAAACACAAGAAACAGCTCAAGAAACAAGGGCAGGATTTAAATGCAGCTGAAGACATGCAGAATGCAAAAAAACTGGAGCTATTTTTCCAGTACCTGTGCAGCTCCTTGAGCACGATTAATGTTTACTTATGCTTACAGTTTCATGTAAGAGAAACATGTTACAGGATTCTAAAAGTTCAGAAACATCATCCAGCTAAGGAAGTCCCTGAGTTTAAAAGAGCAGGCAACTGGAATAGTTTTGGTGGAAGTAATGTAGATACTTTTGTACACTGTCCACAATACAGTTTCTTGAAATGAACCTTTTTTGAGCTGATGTTGTCACTTTTATCTGATTACTTACAAACAGAAATTAGACAAGCGACATCTTTGGTGGGTTTTTTGGTTATAGCTGTACTCCAGTGCTCACAAGGCACTGTAGGGAAGCACTAGAGGCAGCCCTCTGAGAGCTTCCAGCCCAATCACCACTGCCTGCCCACGGCCCAGGAACGCTCAGCTTCGGTACCTTGGTGCTCTTGCTGCCAGGCCCACAGGGGATGCAGGCCTCCCTGCCGTACACCTGGTGGATGGACAGGAAGGTGTTGGCCGGACACTCCTTGCACTGGCTGGTCTCTTTCTGGATGTAGTGTCCTGGCGGGCAGGGCACGCAGGACGAGCCGGACCGCTCGGAGCCCAGGGCACAGGCCCGGCACGAGGAGGCCACCCCGTCCGCTGCGTTGGTCACCGTGATGGAGTAGATCTTGGCCATGTCATTGATGAACTGTCTGCTCTGGAACGACAGCCAAGGAAACCAGCCCAGGGTCACCATACCGTGGCACTGGGACACCACACACATCTCTGTGCACCCATTCAGGGATCAGCCTGTCCTTCCTCATGGATGTTTTATGCACAGCTGCCTCCCAGGGGCTGCCTTGTGGTGAGAGCCACTCGCCCCTTAGGAGAAACCTGGGAGCTTCAACAGAGGGCAAGAGTTCTGGCAGTGGGTGTCCAAGGAATGCTGCGTTGTAAAGCCCCACACAAAAAGAAGTACTTACATCTTGGCCCTCATTTATTCTCTGAAAGGCCCAGGTGAATGTGAAGGAAGCATTTTTGGAGATGATGTGAGTGTAGGACTGTCTTTCTTTACTTCTTTCCCATGATTCCACCACATTGGTATTTTTTCGATTAATATCCTACAAAATGGGCACAATTGAAAAAAAAAAAGGAACAACAAAAGTGTGAAAAGTGTGGCCATACTACACTAAGCACCAATGTTTTATGATGTAGAGATTAGCATTTAAAAAGGACTCCACAACTGCATTTAACACTTAATAAAGCAAATGTACTTATTTCGTTTTGCACAACTGACAAATTTTCAGACTTCTAAATTGCCACTTAATTTCCATCAATTCTCTTCAAATTGAGAGCAGGTTCCTTTAAAGAGCCACTAAATACAAAAAAAAGAACTGGCTTCCCCTATCAACAGAAGGGAGCAAGGGAGCTGTAGCAGATCCATTTGCCTTCCTCAGCTAATGGACTTTTGAACAAACATCTGTCTGCTGCCCTACTGATCCTCCAGGTGATTGACAGGATCAAGTCTGAATTTCCAAACTGTCCTCTTCCCACCCCTCTGTCCCACATCTTGACTTGACACTCTGTAACTAGATGCTAACTCAACAGCACAAGAGACACTGATAATGTCATCAGTCAGTTTAACAGGAGAAAAATTGGCTTCTTAGTGTCCAGTGATTACTTTTAGAATAAGCAGATAGCCAGGAATGGTTCACAACTCACCTGATGGAGGAATTTCACTAGGTCATTCATTAAATCCTTCCTGCAAGGGCACTGCAGATACTACACCAAGGCCATGCTTAATCATAACAAACCAAGTGCAACTAATCACACCTATGCAGAGGTATTAAAGTGACTTGTGGAATACCAGGCTCAGTCCTCAGTCATAAAGAGGTCTCACTTACTGCCATGAAGTACAGCACACAATCTGCTGAACAGATGGTCTCAAAAACAAAAGTAATCCGTCCAAGTTCTGACCCAGTTGCCCCTGTCACTGATGTTGGAGGTCTGTTTAACAGAGAAAGAACAAAATATTTACACAGTGCTCTCCAGACAGGCAGCAGTCAATCCTTCAAGTTCCCTTTTGTAAAGTGAAGCCATCAAAGTCCTGTCACAGAAAACCTGCACTTGCAGAACGACAGGAGCCTCTGCACTGAGTATCAGGTGCAGCAGGGTTAGTTTTTAAGTGTCTAAGTTCTTTAGTACAGCTCCCTCCTTATAATGAACACTCAAATTTGACCATATTGGTAGGGAACCTTAATATTAAAACATATTACATACTTCAAGTAATTTACACCAATGAAATTGCATCTACCTCAACTGAAAAACAGTAAATGGAGGGTGAGGTTTATCTTCCACACCTTACTGGTCTCAACATTCGGCACCTGGTCTGAGCTAAGAGTCTAATCTCACTCTTTTGACAGAGACACAAGCACCTCAAGCAGGTATTTCAGCCTGTCAGAGGGTTCAGGAGTGGTGGGATTCCCATTCTCCTACAGTATCTGCATCTCCCTGTTGGCTCCAAGGGAAGCATAGACTGTGCAGGCTGCCTGGGGCCACAGGGCAAAGTAACTTGGGTTTTACTAAAACGCTTTTAGGGCAGGCTCCAGTATCCACCCCGTGGCAGGTTTAGCTGGTTTTTGCGGAATAATTTAGAAACAGAGTGATAGCAACATCTTTTTTCAGTTTCCAGACATCCATCTGGCTTTATCTTGGACTGAAGCAAATATTGCTAAAACTGAAGGTCTCAACTGCTTGCTTTCCTCAATGGATAAACTGGGGACATGGGAATAAAATTCAACATTCCTCTTGTCTCTTATACATTACATTATTCCACTTCAGAAAGGAAGACTCAGATTATCCCTGGGATAGTGTGAAAGAGGTATAAGAGACAGAAATAAAAAGATAAAAAAATCCTATTCCTTACTTAAATCCTGAGATGTATAGGCTCAAGATAAGATAGTCATTGTCAGAGCCTCCTGCCCCACTCTGGATGTGATCACCAGCCACCTCCCAACCTTAACAGGAGAGAAAAAGAAGAATAATCAATAAATGGGTGGAAAAAGAAATCTATGTTACTATAATTTTTAAACAATTCAGTATTTCAGTGTATTTTAAAGAAACTACGGAACAATATAATGATGCTGTTGAAGGAAGAATTTTAGAAATTGTATGAACTGCTGATTTTAGAGGCAATTGTCACCCTTCAAATCAGCACAGCAATTGATATTCCCTGACCTGTGCTGTGCACCTCAAGGGGGATGATCCATCTGATATCTTTCAGCCTTAAAACAGATGAATCAGTGAATCTGTGTGTTAAATGTTAAGCACATACTTCAGTTCCCCTCTGCTCAACACGCATAATTCAAAGCTTGAGCTACATCCGTCTGACAGCGTGGATCAGACTGAGGAAAATCTGTCAGAGAGGGCTGGAGAAGTCCCAAACAGGATCATTTTCACCAGTGAGCTGTGACTGCTCTCTGCTGCAATTTTAGCACATGTGCAGAGAAAAAGCTCTGAGTGCTAAATGAATGAAATCACAGACTGTAATTAAGTTTTTCAAAAGAATTATGTGTGACCTTGATGGGCATAGTTATCACAAAACAGAAAATTAGATCAGCTAGGGAGAAGACAAAACAATGCTTCTTTCAATGGGGATATGAATGCATCCCCAGAATTCATAATGAAGACCATTAAAGCCAGTGGTGGGATAAAGCCAGTTGCTGAGGGGGCTTCACACAGCCTGCAGCTTCTGCCCTCTTCTGGTGTACAAGAGTTTTTTATTTCTTTGTGATACTGTGACATTGCTTCCCACAGGAAATTTCAGGCCTGGTGCAATTAAAGGAAAGGGAGGAAAATGTGCTGTGAGTCATGCAGCCAAGAGCACAATCATTTTGATGGGTGCTCCATTATAACAGGGATCCATGCAGGAGACAGGCACACAACACAGGGAGTTTGGCTCACCATTCATCCCATCACACTTTGAGTTGCCAACATTAAAGCAAGATGTCTTCATGTTTCCTGGCAGGATGTTCCACCACTTGTATTCAAACCCAAGAGCTGGTTCAGTCCCAGCAGGGCAGGCTTTGCACTCTAAGGGTGAGAGGGCAGAAAAGGATATCACACAGCCAAGGCATATGTCAAATAATGCTTTGAAGAACATAAATATTGCTTTTTTACTCTCTGATACAAATAATAAGCAAAGAAAATAATTCATTTATTTGTAGTTAAACAGTCAAAGACTTATCAGGACCGGGAGAGTGGAAATTAGACCAGCATTTTATAAATTGTAGATCATATCTTTGTGGTAAATAATCTGCAACTGGTTCCCCCAAATCACAGTTACTTTTTAACAGATAAAGATGAAGGTTTGATAAACAAGAGTTCCCACAAAATGCTGTAGGGGACCATCGGACCAATGCATCAGAATCAACAAGCTAGAGTTTAGGCTACACAGTATTATCAGGGTATTCACCTAACTGGCCTTAAAATGAAGTTTTTGCAGGAGAAAATTTGGCACAGACAGCAGAATGGTTGAGGAGGAGTTGCTGCCTGTAAAAGTTCTGATTCCCTTCTCAGAATCCCTTAAAATAACTCTCAGGATGTTTATATCAGCCAAGAAATACATCCAGATCAGGTCAACTTAGAGCAGCAATCCCTGATAAGAAAGGACTCAGGAAAGAGAACAGATATCCACATCCTGCTCTCCAATATTATTTAACACTGATGTTATATGAATACAGCTATATGAACATTGGCCTATGATGATTTGTCACTAAACTAAGTCACATGCAAGCAGATGACTGCTTTTGGAGACATATGAAATTTTATTGCAGACTCCTACCCTGTGTCCCATCTGAAAATGTGCCTGGTGGGCAGGGAGTACAGGAAGATGAGGCATTGTTGTAAAAGCCAGGATTGCAGGGTGGACAGTCCTGCCTCTCTCCAGAAGGAGGTAGGGTCAATGCATCAGGGAGATCCTCTCTGCAGATCTTGGGTTCAATCCACTTGTACATGATCTGAGTCTGGAAAGAGGAGACACTGAGCTCAAACAGTGTGCTGTGAAGTTTCAGGACTAAATGCACCAATGAAGGTCCCCCTTGTAAATTAAATTAGGGTATTCCCATCATTTGAGGCCAAAACCTGACCTTGCATATGCAGGACAATAAAGGGAAGTGTGGATAAGAGCAACAGAAGTGACTGGGCTCACAGGGGATTCCAAGATATCAGACTTTAGGAACAAGACAGAAATGTGAAGCTTAAAACAATTACTATTTAATTAGTAAATTTCCTATTTAATTAGAGGATTTCCTATTTAATTAGTAGATTTAATTCCTATTTAATTAGTAAATTTCCTCATGCAAGCAGTTCTGAGGAACATCAGATCAATAATTCTAACTGGATATGCAATCTCTACATTTTAACCATAGTAACACAAAATATAACTTCTGCTGTATAAAAGCCCTTTATTGGGAAGGCATCTGTTAGCAGACAGAACCACAAGTCCTGCATTTTTAATTCATATTGGCCTGTTCTTTGAAAAGTCCCCCATTTCTCTCCTGTCATTTTTCACATACTGAGAAAATGTCCAAACTGTGCAGGAGCTCTCCCCAAGCCCCTCCAACCCTTCATCATCACATAAGGAGCAGTTTGTGAATGCTAAACTGAGTCAGTCCATGGTGTTACCACATACAACAGTATCACCTCTTCATCATCACCCCCCTTTGAGGACACAAGTTTGTGTCTTCAGGAGAAGGATTAGGTGAGATGCATCAGCCACAAAGTTGTGTTTCAAAATTCATCTGATTTTGTGTCTGTCTCTGAAAGGGTTTTATATCTCAAGATGAAACTTAGCTGAGTTCCACAGCTGAGAAACCCAACTGGCAAGAGTTTAACCTGTCCTCCCACTCTACTGCACCTCTACTTCCACCCTTTGGACACAGCAATCAGGGAGCTTTGAGGCCAGAGGCTCAGGTAAGGGAGATTTCACCTTCTGAAGTTGATCCAGACCCCCTGTCACCCTGGGCATTCAGCTGCTTGCACTCAGGGTTAGCCCTCTGATAACACAGAACACTTGAAGAAATATTGATCCTTCTTGAAGCTGTTTCAAAAAATGAGCTGGAAGAAGCCGCAGTTCAGGCTCAGGCCCTGGCTCCTGGGAGCTCCAATTGAGCTGAGGCTCTCACTCTCCATCCCTGCCTGTCCTTTGTCACGTTCCCTGGCTGACCCACACCCTGACTGACCCAGGGCATAATTTCCCTGTTTGACACTGGTTGTGCCTTATCTCCATGCCCTTGTCTGGTCACCTTGGTTGAATCTGGTCACTGGCCCGGGGTCTGCTTTACCTGCATTGCTCAAGCACCGAGGGACTGCCCCTGCTGCCAGAGTGACACCTCTTCCTATGGATCAGCTGTCCTTGCTGTCCCTCAACACTTGGAGGATTTTCTGGAGAATCACCCCAGGAATGCTACAGCAGCATCAGGATGCACAGCATTAAAAAAAAAAGGCTCAGGAGCTGGCAAAGCACTGTGTGGTTGCCCAGAGCCCAGACACACTGCATACCACAGGAATCCTACTGCATCTGAGCAGGGAAAAGAGGGTCAGAGGGTGCCTGTGGCCATGTGGTGAAGGGTTCTGAGACTGGGGCTGAAGCACTCAGCCTGGGATTTTTAAATCAGCAGGTAGATGAAAAGTCAAGAGTCAAGTGCCTAAATCTCCAGAGGCTCTTTCTACACATGAGTGGGACAGCAGAAGGGAGACAACAACCTATTGTTCAGAGAAAACCTGGCTTATTTTAGCAACCATGGATCAATAAGCTGGTCCTTTACAGCCACTGTTCTCCTGAGGATGGCCTGCAGAGTCAAGCCCTCTCATTGAGCTGCATCACAAGGAGAGATGGCTGGGGAGTACAGCAAACCTGGACTGATTTTCAGAGGTGCAGAGCAGTGAAACCAGTCCTGAAAACTCAGGCAGTGTCTGTGTGCCTGTGACACCTGCTGCTGTCATTGCAACTGGACAGTGAAGGGTGTCTGCAGAAAAACCCACTTTGGATTTTAATGATATCCATCAGTGAAGGGGCAGGCTGATGAAAAGGCAGGAAAGGGTCAAATAATACAAACTTGTTCAATGTCAGGGAGACTTGGACCACACAGAGCCATGACAGAACAACCTGCAGGAGGCTGCAATTAAAATTATACCTGGGGATGTAGCCATGAACACTGCTGTTAATTTCTTGAGTCATTAGAGACAGTTAACAGAACAGAAATCAGTGAGTCAAGACCAGGTTGCAGAGCCTGGCAGCTCTGGGGCTAAACTCACTGATGCTTTGTTAAGAAAGCATACAAGCTCTCAGCTGCATTTTGGAACTCACTGATCAGGAGACTCCAAAATACTCCACCCTGCCAGCAAATATTAGGCCAGCAACATAGAGATGTTAGGGAATTTGACTATTTGCTATTTCATCTGAGAGATGTGATCTAAGAGAGATGGGACAGGAAAGAGACAAAACAGATCTGACCATGTGTCCACAACTCTGTGGGCTTCCTATAGCAGCAAACAGAAGTTTCTTCTCCAAATTCCTCCAAAAATCCCACTTGACTGCTAGGACAAAGCTAGACTGCTCCACCAGCAGGTCCCTCTATGAGAGACCAAGTGGATCTAAGGTGTCTGGGTGAAACAATGTCCTGAGAATCCAGGTGATTTGAGACGTGCCATGGAACAAGCATATTACCAGCAGCTAAGCTGCTGTACATGAACACTCCAGGGGTGTATATACCATTATTTGACCTGAGCACAGGCTCTTCTTTGATGCTAAAACCAAGGGACATGACACACATCACACCTATGCAGCCAAACTCTCTTCCACCTGAAATAGAGATAGTCATATTCAATGCTCCTGGGCCATGGTAACACCTGAATTATGTCTGGGTGCTGCTGGGACAGTTATGCAAGCTTAAAGTATGCCAGAAAGATTATTAACAACTAAAGAGATGGTTTTATGCTGGGACAGTACCTCACCCTGTGTTCCAGCAGCATGGAAGTATGGAAATAGCCCCAGTGATCCCATCAGACCCATCACAAGTGCAAGGAGCTTATCATGCCACCAAAACACAACCCTTAAGCAGACCCACATCTGGCAGATTCTTACAGAGGGATGAAGGGCAGGCAAGGGACAAGCCCAAAGCCTCAGATTCAATACTGGAAGAAAACCTGGGAAAGTAACTGGGAAATGGATTCCTAAAAAGAGCTACCTTGTTTTCAAATGCAGAGATAGCAATAAGGTCAGTGAGTTGAAAAATAGTATCAAGCCTTCTACTTACTTTTCCTTCCTTATCACATGGGGTATGGATCTGGAAAAAGTCTTTGCTTGTGCATGGAGGTCGCTCTGTGCATGCACTGGATCCTTCCTCTAAAAGAAAAGATGAGAAACAGGATATTAAACTATCAAGTGGTCCCTGGAAACAAATGTAACAAGCTTGAAATCTGGAGGTTAAGATGAATCAGCCGAAAATTATACAATGAAAATGAAAAATCAAGCTCTTAATGGAGTCTGCATGAACCGTGCCCTGAAATGAAGCAGGGGAACAGGGAAAATACTAGCTATGCTTATACTGTCACACTGAAACTCACTGATTCAGTGTACACACGATACACAATTATCAGGAGAAGTTTTTTACTCTGAGGAGAGGTGAGACACTGAAACAGGTCACCCAGAAAAGATGTGAATATTCCAACCCTGGAAACAATCAAGGCCTGATTTCATGTGGCTTTGAGCAAACTAGTCTAGTGGAAAATTCTCTGTCCATGGCACAAGGGTTGAAAGGAGATGATCTTTAAGGTCCTTTCAACCCAAACCATTCTATGATTCCCTCAAACCCTCACCCCTTCGCAAAAGAATTTATACAGTTTACCAAGCATGGAAAAATTTCCTCACTTGATAAGGAACAAAACCACTCTAATCCTGTAGAAACTTCCTTACAACTCTGGCCCAATTTTTTTCTCTTGCCAGATAAATTTGCAGTATTTCCATTCCCACTGTGAGCACAGGCCTTCAACTCACCCAGGCATTTGCAACCATCGGTGATAGCAGGTGCTATGGTCAGTAACTGGTTCTTCAAGAACTTTCTAAAACTACTGCAAGGAAGAAATCTTAAGACTTTTTGACTGTGAAGAATAGACTAAGACCATGTCATTTGAAGATCACCACCTAACCATAGCTGGAAATAGCAGAGGACTTTGGGACTAGGGTTTGCAACTAGATCACCTAATTTTCCAACCACACAGGAGGCAGGTGCAAACCAGGAGAGAGCATTTGGAAAGGACATTCCTCAAAACGTGTTAAGGCTGAAGGTGGTGATGAAGCAAATCCGTGTCCAACCTGTAACACAAATTACCACGAGAGGGCACAGCATGACTGTTCTATCCTTCAGAAGAACTATTCCCCTTCCAGGTCATAAACGTCTCCATCCCTTCATGTTAACACTGATAACACTAACAACACTTGACTGTGGCCCATTATGCATCTGTGTGCCCTCTGCATATTTTGGGAAGTCATTCATTTCCCCCTTACATATCAACTGGAGACTGTCATTGCTGGATACAACCACTCTCACATGTGAAACAGCCAGTGACTGCACATACTCAGACCTTCCTGGTTTTGCTTATCCCATCTGGTTTATGTACCTGCATAATACATTTCTTCTTTACACTTGATGCACTCTTTAGCCCCTTTCTCAGAGTAAGTGTCTCGTGGGCACACCTGGCAGCCAGATGCACCTGGTTTGTCACTGAAGGTACCAGGCTTGCACGCGAAGCATTCAGACGTGTATGCAACTCCTGTAAGAAAAATTCTGGGTAAAGCACTGAAAGAGACACACCTGTAACTGCTGCCCACCTGGGCTTATGGCTGAGAGCAAACCAGCTGTATAGAAGAGCATAAAAATCACACTCAGTTTTGTCACTCACTTAAGACACTTTGGCTTTGCTGACTCATAATTTGGGTCTTTAATCTTTATACCTCAATGAAAGTCTGACCCATCTAAGAACCTTATATGACAGTCCCGGTTTTATTACACTTAGACCAGGACCAAAAGATGCAATTCCAGATAAAACAGATCATTTGAATATTAATTCAACTGTCACTGTTTTGACATATATCCATTTATCAGTGCTGAGAAGCTTACCAATAACCATGGTCTTTCTATATGACAATAAGAAAATTTGTTTATTCTTTTTTCTGTCTTTTGCTAATCCAGTCTTCTCCAGTAGATGGCAACATTTACCAGATAAACTAATTTTTCAGCCATTCCTCACTGAAGTTTTGCTGTTCTGTTTCTGCTCTTCAGAGGAGGAGACAGGGGGGCAAGTGGCTAAAAAAGCCACTTCAGTGCTGCAGGCACAGCAGTAGAAATACCACTTGGCAAATATTGTGATGAAAGAGTGAGATAAAACCTCAAAGACAAATTCTACTTACCTTCAATTGTGATGTTCTTCACTAAAACTGGTTTTACAACTTTGGAGCCCATGAGAATCCCTGTTGTTCTCCAGTATAATATATTGCTACCTGATTTCAGAGTTACCTGCAACAAAACATGTGAGTTAGCAGACATCCCCTTGCCAAGACATTGTTTTATTTCCTACTTCCATTATTCAAATTTCCTGCATCTAGCAGTTTTTCCTATGCTGTTTAGTGGGTAAAGAGGTAATGGGAAAACAACAGACAGATGCTGTACAGACATATCTTAGGAGCGCCAAAATGTGCTTTATAAAAATGCTTCCCAACACCCCAGTTGGAAAACCACCAAGAGCTGTTCCTGACCTTGTTGTAAGCAGAATTTGGAAAAAGCTGTTCCTGCCTTTATCCAATTACCCCTGACACTCAAGGGCTTTTATCTCCAGCCTTATGTTCAGATACAGTCAATCAGTTTGTTTTTAAAGCCTTGAGATACACTTTCATAAAGAAACTAGACATGACTCAGAGTTCGAAAATCCAGCTCACAAGTGAGTTTTGTTTCTAGGTTTTAAAAATCAAGCTCTGCCTGCATGCAACAGCACAGTATCACGACCAGTAAGCCAGGCACAAACCATGGCTGTCCCCAGCAGCAGCCTCATCCCTCCTGCTCACTTCTGACCTCGAACAGCAGATGAGATGCAGAAAACAACCTGGTTTCTGACTGCCCTGACCCACTTGTTTTCCCGGCGTGGCTCAGCAAGTGGCTGCACAACTCCTGTGGAAGGATGGTGGGTTGGTGGCATCATGGCTGAGGTAAGGGGAAGAAGGAAGGCAGGAAAACTCCTTCAGCAGCAGTTTTGGTGCCTTCTGCCTTCAACTCACCTGTGTAACTACAGTGTCACTGTCATCACTAAAAGCAGCAGGTTCACCAAGCCTCTGCCCGGCCTGCAAAGCTGTTTCATATCTACTAGCCCAGTACAAGATGTTTACTGCCAACAGCAAGATACTGGCCTGAAAGTGCTATATTTTCACACAAGAAGAGGGATGAACTCTACCAGCATAAGGGTCCAGGATCATGTGATTTACAGCAGTGTTGTACAGGCCTGGCAGGACCACAGTTTTCATTCACCCAAGACAAAGAGTTGAAAACTTTAGCAAAGTGGAAATAAAGCATATTGTATCTCCCACACTCAAACATCTACCCACAGGGGCAGAGGAGAGCTGAGCTATCACATGTAACAGGGGGACTGGGACCACACTGAAACAGGCATCAGGCTGAGTGAGGGGAGGTACCCAACAGCAGCTTCAGTGCAGCAGGACTCACCTGCTGAGAGCAGAGACTGCAGCAATTGGAAAATTGTGCTCACAGAAGACACTTTGACAGGATTTGCAGTGCAGAAAAAGCCCTTCAGGACAGTCAGAATCATCATCTCACCTAGCTCATATGTCTACATTTAAGCCAGCCATCCCAATAATTTGCATTGACAGTGAGAACACTTGCACCCCCCAGATGATGATCTCAGATGCCACCATCTCCCATGCAGACAGTCTACATCCCACAGCTCATCCAAGTCAATGCCCTGGCCCTGGATCTACCTCTCAGCTCATGCCACTCATCCCTCCTCAGCCAGCTTTCCAGCCTCCCAGTGTAACTTGCACTGGTCTTGCACCTCAGCTACCAGGCACTCCAACCAGAGCTGGCACAGGAACACAGTTTCTCCACCAGGAGGATGAGCAGACCACAAAAGCCTTTTTCTTCTGGCATAATGTCACCTGTGCTGGGCCTTTGCTGATGTGGCTCTGGGGACAAGGGTATGATGGTGTATAGAGGAAGCCAGGCCTCAGGTGATGAGCTGGTCTGCACATGATCCATTCACAGCCAGCTGGGTCAGGGGCCAGCCAAAGGGCTCCTACCCCCAACATGGACAGGCTGCAGGAGCCACCCTGGTGCTGCCAGCTAGTTTTCACACAAGCCCCCTGGGAGCAGGAGCTGGGTGCAGCCCAGCTCTTCTGCACTCTTGAGAATAAAATGCCCATCCTGCTTGTCTCCACATACACACCCCACTCCCACTGCTCTGCCAAGACACAGAGAACAATCTTGTGCTCTCATGAGCAAACAGCTGTTGTACAAGATTTCAATTACAACCATGCAAAGTGATTGTGGCATGAAGATTTCCATAAATCTATTTAACCTCATAAAACACTTGATTCAAAGCCCAGGGAAATCAATACAGTCTTGAATATGTATCATATCCTTTGGGATCAGTCCCTTAGGGATCTCCATGACTTTTCCCCTCAGTGCTAGGAAAGCTCTGCTTCTTCAAATGCATTCACAAGAGCTGGCCCATGTTTGGTGTCTGGACAGAGGAAATTTAAGAAAATAAATGGGGAAAAGCCTCATGAAGGATTTTTTCATACACTTACAGAATGAGAGCCCCATTCTCCATTGTCTGTGAGCTTCACCCATTTGTCTGCCGTGGATTCCATTTCTTTGCACTGGTCATTTTGTATCTGTTGATAGAAACACAAGATCAGTGACTACAATCAGGTGCATGTCTCTATCAGCATAATGACTTCTGGGAACCATAAGATGTCTGCTTATTTAGACAGCTGCCTTACTTGTGGCAAAATAAACCAACTTTCAACATCTGCTGCAGCTTAACGGTGCCTTCACTGGCCCCCTCTGACACAGATGGTAAAATAGAGCAGGACAAGATGATCTCACATTTGTCCTCACACTACATAGGCAGACAGGGATGCTGAGAATCTTGTCTTGCTGCTTACTCCTTCTCCTCAGCTTACCAAGACTTAATTCTCTAAAATCCAGAGGCCTCTAAGTCATAGAGGAAGCAGGAGTGGATGGGCCAAAGCTGGGAGACTGTGTTTTCTCTACAGCCGACATGTGCTTTGTCTTTGGCCTGCTGCCACCTGACCTAGGGATGACAGTAATGCTATCAAGGGAGAGGCAACACGCCATGGAGAGTCTGTCCTGGCAGAACTGTGAGGTTGTTTGTCCCTTGCCCAGGTCCAGCACAGCTCAGAAGCATTTCCTTACAGTAGGGTTTAGTGCACTTCTTTCTTCTTATACCTGTCTTCTCAGATGAAAAAGTATGAAGTCCTTTTGAGGCATGAGATCATATACTCTGCTTTTATTGCACCAGGGAGAAAGGCCACTTCAACACTTTCAGCCACTTGACCTGGAGTCAAGGATCCTCCCTAAAGTTGCTCCACATTAAGTCTGAAATAAGTTGCACAACCGTACATCCTCCAAGGCATCTGAACACAACTCCCACCTAGACCAGCAGCAGTGAGGAGAAGAGGTGTGAAGAAGCACCTGTGTAGAAGATAGATCCCTAATTATCTAGTGCAACCTGAGCTACAGCGCCCTTGTATCTTGGTTCCCACCTGCAAAGAGGAGGTAAGAATATACAGAATCTTCTCATCAGGTGTAAAGAGCTTCAATATGTAAATAGAGCCAAGCAAGGCCAGATCAAACACCTCATCATTTCCCAATAACCTACCACTGCCACTGAAATGCCACTGTCCAGAACTAAAGTGTCATTGTTAAATATATTTAAACACAAAGGCATGCTGGAGGGGAAAAAAATTACTTTTATGAGAGCATTAAATATGGTTTCCCTGAAATACCAAGGCTGACTAGGAATTTATGGCCATTTCTACAAAGGACTGCACCACTCATTGCTTCTTGAACAGAGAATGATAAATTCAGAGAAGGCAAATGAGTGGGATATGGATAAAAGCAATAATCAAGAAGCCATTTTCAAAGCCAGTGCTCAGAAAAACATTCTATTTGATCTATTGCAGGAGCAGATCTGCCAGTCAGTCAAGCAACTAGAGCTGGGATTCATACTCTTGGCACATTCACCTGACAGCAGAAAGTATAGTTGCTGCTCTCTTCCCATGAAGAAGGCAGAACAGTCTAATACAAACTAGAAATGGCTAAATAACATTGCCTGCACGGTCTGTTATCAAAGTGCAATAGCAATCTATCACACTGATGTAGCAGCATGAAGGTGCCTCCAAAAGGTAATTTTTGTCTTCCTTTCTCAGCTCTACTAAGGATAAGGATACTTTGCACTTTTTCCCAAACTTCAAGAAGTATTTACCAACACCAGCTGAGACTTCTCAGTCCTGGGAGATGCCATGAGCTGTGATTTTCTGATGAAAAACAGAGCTTCTCAGACAGATACAGGAGCAGTAACAGAGGAGATTGAAAATTTCCAGTCATCTGCCTCTCTGAGTCACCCTCCCATTACCTTTTTTTCTGTCCCAAATGGCAGGTACAACATGACAAGGACAGGTGGAACCTTCCAAAGCACCTCAGTAATGTGGTGCATTTACACCCCACTGCAAACCCTGGCGCTGGGAACCCTCCAGCTCACAGCTCTGTCCTGGATGGACAGCAACCAGTCCATCCAGGTGGGCAGAGCAGGGTTGCCTTCCCCATTCTGGCCACTGCTGACCAGACTGTTCCAACAATTTGAGTAGACCATGGTGGAAGCCCAGCCAGGCTGTTCCCATGTCAGAGCTAATGATCCCCAGTCCCTCCATTTCACAGTGCAGACACATCCTCAGAGCCTAATTCCTACTTAAAGTCACCTGAATTTCCACTGCTTTTCTTTTCATCTCAATTACCAAATTACTGGGACACAAATTGACCTAAAAGTAAAGGTTTCCACATACCACTGCCTTGGAAGAAGTCTTTTTAAATGTCAAGTCCCTTCAAAGACATCTCCAGTCAGATACCCCTAAATGGGAGCATCTACCACAAATACCTGCCTTGCAAAAGGCTGAACTAACTGGGGCAGTCACAACTCCTAATGGCAAAATCCCAGTGCATGGCAGACAGGATCAGTTCAGACTAACTTTTGAAGATTAAATAAATGCCACAAGACAGTAAAAGTGACAGAAAGAGAAGCAGATTTTTTTTTTTTTTTTAATCTTGTTCAGCAGTAACAAGTTAGGGGCATGCAGGCAACTTAAAAGGAGGAAAGCTGCTGCTAATGATCTTTATCTGGGTTGAATTCTTAAAGTATAAGGTTGGATTCACCATATAAAAGGCCTTACAAAAAATTCAAAGAAGATGTTGTTGTCAATATACTGGTATTCGAAGAAGACAGAGCCGGATTTCTTCAGGTGCACAGCGTAGATGAGAGAAACTGTACAATCATCCCTGTTTGACTCTATGTAATTCCCTCGAGGCGTCCATGAAGAGCTGGTGAACATAAACAAAACAAGCCTCAACTGAGATCACAGAGACTGAGGAGACCTTTTGTACACTACTATACAGAAACACATTACATAACAAAGACCACAGAATCCCACAACAGCTAACTGCAGTGAATTTTTAAATTTATTACAGGATCTCCATTTATTTTTCAGATATAGTAAATATAATAATTTTATTTTATATCTATTTTTTATGTTACATGAATAATATAAAACTTTTCATTAAAACCATGCATGGAAAAGGATATGGTAGAAAAAATTTAGGACTCAGCCTACATAAGAAAGGTTTATTATCCACAGGTTCAATATACCTTCAATTACACTTAGAAACAGCCTTCTGCAAGCACCACAGGTCTCTAAATAGGCTGTAAAAGGACCTTTTAGCCACATTTACTATAGCATGGCCCTGGAGCTTTCCAGCTACAAATAAGAGCAGCTTCAGGCTGGTCTTAAACTCATTGGCTGCTGATGAGGCCAAGGAGACCATGTTGACAGCAAAAAGATGGGGCTACAGATTTCACCTCCCTGAGACTCTTGTTTGCCATTAGCAGGGCTGGCTACCCTCTGCAGAGGTTAGATGAGTCATTAAGCAGCTTTGTGCTGCTGAGCTGTCTCAGGTTTACCCACAGCTGCCTAACCCAGGTGCAAACAGAACTTCTTACTTGTTGCAGCTGCCGGCTTTATTTTCAGATGAGCCAACCGCGGTGTCCATGAAAGTCGCCACGTTGGAGAATCCTGCTGGCAGCTCATCCCACTCGTCAAACTTGATCCCACTGCCCAGAGAGTAGGTCCCCTCTGCACATTTGCTGCACACCTGGTTCTTCATCTCCAGGTACTCACCAGAGGCACAGGAGAAAGCTGGGGAGACAATCATTTACAACATAGGAATGGATTCTTCAATCCTTATTCATTTCCTGGTTTGTTTGGGTTTTTTTGGCCATTTAATTAAGATTGAACTGCCACTGAAGGGAACCAAACAGAATGTCCCAGTAGCAGGAACACAACAGAACTACCAACAGCAGCCGCAAAACTGAGATGTTTGAGGTTTTCACTGACGTGGCAGCACTGAAACCAAACTCCAGAGACTCCTGCAAACTCCAAGCTGCTCCTGGTTTGCAGCTTCCCTCCACTGGCAAAAGAAGATTTTTAAAAACAAAATCTCTATTGATAGATTGCATCTAAAAGCAATTTGTGAAAATGAGGATCTATAAGAGAGTTCTCTTCACCCTTGCTCACGCAACTGTAACACCTTGAACTCAATTAAAACCACCAGTACTTGAGGGCCAGAACAGATTTTTTTCTCACTCACCTAAGCTAAGAAGAGCATGCAGCAGCAGGCTGACAATAAACACTATAAATCTTGGCTGAGAGCAGTAAACCTAATCCAAAGGTCTCTGTGTTTCTCCTCACATGAACTACCTACAAAGCCCCAAACATCTTGCCTGATAGACCAAGTGGTCTTGGAAAAGGTCACCCACAGGTTTGTGACTAGAAGATGAGGATCTTTGATTAGGGTGACATTAACATGCTGAGAAAATAACCACTGGTTGTCAGCACAGTAAAGACAGTATTTAAAATCTGTGTAATTAAGGGAAGTACAATTAGGAGGTATATTCACAAAATGCTTTTTTTCCCTGATGTCTCTAAAATTATTTCCTCCAAATAACTGTATGCTCCTTGTCCCCCTGATCACATCTCTGTCAGCTAAGGGAAGATTATGCCCATTATAAAAGAGAAACCTGGACAGCAGCTGAAGTCCTGTATGTCCACAGAGCTCCACACCTGTGTCAGGAATCATAACTCCTGCCTGGACACTCATTTTAATGGCAGGCCACCCCACTTTTCCTCAGCCCCATGCTGCATCACGTCCTCTTTGAGACTGAACATCCTGAATGGAAAACAAATGAGAACGTTCTGCAGCCTATAGTTCTTCCTACAATGTTTGCAGATTTTTTAGCTTAACTATGCCAGTCAAGCCAAAGCAGGATCCAGAGCAATGCACACACAACTCACATCCCAAGAAATGATGGGATTTTCTTCTGTTTCACACATACCACATGTGACAGATATTTCATACACTCTCTTTGACGGACATAAACTCATTATCCTGAGAAACAGCAGGATGAGGCCAGACTGGCAGCCAAAGTGGTGAAACTGGCCCAAAGCAATGGCAGCTGAAGTCACAGAAAATGTGATTCCACAGACGTGCCAGTGTTTATCTAAACTGCAGAAAAACTTGTTTTATTGTAAGCACTTTGATTAACTCATGGCTGGGTAACACCAATCTCCCTCTGAATCCAACACAGGCTCCCATTTCTGTCCCAGTACCAGCAAGATTTCTTTCTGTAGTTGTCCTTGATGCATGCCACTGGAAAGAAGATTAAAAGCACATCTTAATGGAATAATCTGCAAAAGCGTCATTTTTCCTTCTTGGTCATATCAACATACTGTGAATTTGAACCAGCGGCCTTCAAGCCAACAGATTTCTAACCCTGTTGCTCACTGGTGATGGACCAAAAAGGAAAATGGGTGGGATTCAGGTAGAGATGGGTGTTGGGGTGGGAATAAACAAGGAAATCCTGCCATGATGGATTTCTGTGAAAGATTGACTGACAGACAGAAAATCCACCCTCAGTGAGGGCACCATAAGTAGCACATGAGGTAGAGCTAGCACCCCACCTGACTGACTGTGTCACCTCAGCTCAAGCCATAGGATCTCCCTGCACCTGGGGTGGGAGACAGCTTTCTTCAGAGGTTTAGACAAAAGTGAACAAGGCCCTTAAGACCACACCTTGTACAGCTTTACACCTTAAATATATAAAGATGTCCTGACTCACTGCTTTACATGATTAATAAATCTTGCTTTATTTTTTCCTTTTGAAGGCTGCAGAGAGAAGCTATCAGGAAGGGAAGTAGAAAAGTAAGCCCTCTCAGGATATCTTTTAATTCTTTAAGAGTTTTGACTTTTTTTTTTTTTTAAAGAAAGCTAAATAGCAAGAAATTGAGAGTGCTGCTTAGCCATTCCAGAGTCATGAAATTCAACTAAGGAGTCAAGAGCCATGAGCAATTTACTGCCATAATGAAGATGCTGAGGGCAGCAGAGCCTCCTCTTCCACTATAGTGAGGTTGAGCAGAGATTATTACTTTAACTGAACTAATATATTTTAACCCCTTGCAAACTGAACATTTGAGAGAAATAAAAAAGTACAAGAGATCAGGCCAGCTGCCACACAGGACATCCCTCACCTTCCAGGAAATAGATGAGCCTGTATCTTATTTAGGTGGGGAATTACCTTATTTTCTTCTAAGAATTGTATTTCAAAGGCAGCAGCATTTCCCATCCAAACATATCCCCCTGCAAGAAAACTGGCTCTGAGCAGGCCAGCTGCTTGCCAGGTTCAATTTGGGGCTGAATGTGGCTAATGGCAACACAAACCAATATCAACGTTGGAACAGATGCAACATTTGGTCTCGTTCCAGCTGGAGGAGGGTGGGGAGGAAATACAGTGTGTGGTGAGTATGAAGATGGTCTTCTCTCCTACAGTCCCACAACTTTATTTCCATCAAGGGGAAGACCAAAAGCCAGAGCAAACCTTCTTTAATCTAAATTGCATCAGTTTGAGAGTTCATCCCAGCTGGAGACAGGGAGGTCAGAGTCACCTGTGTAGGGACAGGGCACAGACACATGATCCATCCCAGGGCATCCCAGGAGCTTCTCCTTCCTTGTGGCTGTTCCATGTCACTAAGAGGGAGCTGAGCACAGATGCAGCACTTCCCAGCAGCCACAAAAACAGCTGGCATTATTGCAGCATCGCTGTGTATGTGAGGGTGATACCCACGAGATGCTGCCAACAAGAAGGGCTGCATCACAACATGGGAAGTTAAGGAGTGATGCAAAGTTTTGGGAACATAAATCCTGTGCTTTAGGATGTGCTCTGATTTGTCCCCCACTAAACACTCCCTCTTCTTTCAGAATCCAGAGAAAAATTAGTCTTCCATATTCATCTTGTGAACACCCCTGACCCCAGAGTCCATTTGTTTAGGCATTTAATACTTAATTTTCAGAGAAAGCCCCTCCACTGAATAACTGGACATCACTATTTCCTGCCCCTCCCTAACTGCAAACTTTACTATTACACCTTTCAAGTATCAGTTTGGGTGCTACACACCAACTTACACAGAGCAACACACATTGTGAAGACTGAAGGTGATCTTTCTTTCTGTGAAGAAAACTGTGAAATGCATGAAAAGATTTCATGACTTGCCCCACGGTGGGCAGTTTTAAAATTGGAAGAACATTTCCAGAGGCAGCTAGTAACAGCATGACACACTGTGGTGCTGGATACACTGCTGCTTTTGGAGCTGATACAGGTATTGGTGATTCACAGCCATGGCTTTCTTAAATAACTACAGAAGGAAAAACAATAAAATGTTGTGGTTTGTACAGGTGACTAGTCTTTCTTTTAAAAAGATGCTGTAAGGTATTGTTTAACTAGACATTGCCACAGGCAGCCACACACACTCACACACACATGCAATAAAGCTGGCAGCACATGCACTTAATAAAAAATTGACAAGAGATACAGTACTGATAGCCACCACTGTGTATGTCTTGTAAAATAGACCTCATTTCATTCTTTAAAAGGATTACAAGTCACTTGATAAAGGTGAAGGAGTGGATGTCACAGACTTAGGGCTCCTTATACAGTTAGCTTAGTTTTGCATGTCCCTGACAAAGAAAGGTAATGCTGCACAACACCAGTGGGGCACATCTTAGAGGGGTTAAGGACTGCCTGAGTAACAGATGCCAGATGGGGCTGTTGGTAGGAAGCCATCCTTGAGCAGGGAAGAAGGGGGCAGTTCTGCCTGCCCAGGACTGAGTCTGATGGCTGCCCACATTTTCCTCAACGATCTGCAGGCAGAAAGAAAAGGAATGGTATCAAGATTGGCAGGGGAGAGACAATTACTAAGCCTGAGCCCACAGTCAGTGTGCTTTAGCAGAGTCAGACGTAAAGAAAAGCTGCTGAGGGCAAGGATTGCCAGCCTTGCCTGGAGAGGGCTGAAATGTATCCCAGAGAGCAGCAAGCTGAGGATGGGAGCAGACTCACCATTCATCAGGAACTTCCACTGTCAGGGCATCCAAAAAAGGCACTAATAAGATCTGGATAAGTTTAGAAGTGGAAGTAGAAATATGTAGGATGAAACGTGTATTACAGGGAAGAAGATTGTTATAATGTATCCATATTGCATATAGATGTGATCTGGTATTTTTATGAGGTCAGTACAAAACAAAAGGACTTCAAATGGTTTTAAAATTAGAGGTAATGCCTTGCAGTGAGAGATCTGAAATGCTTAATCTATTTAGTTTAACACAAGAAGATTGAGAGTCAACTTGATTAATATATAAGCAACTCCAGGGGGAGAAAACACAAGATCCTGCTGCACTCTTTAATCAAGCAGGGAAATGCATAAGAAGAGCCACCTTCTGGAAGCTGAACCCAAACAAATTGAAATTGGAAATAACACACAGATTTCTAATAGGAGGAACGTCTGATTGTTGGAACAATCTGTCATGGCATGTGATGGACCCTTTGCCTCTCCAGTGTCTGGTGCCATAACAGAATACCAGATGGAAGAAAAGCTCATGCCAAATACCCATTATCAGCCCCACCACCAGCGTAGCTGGGTGTATTTTAATGGTCTGCAAGGTCAGACTAGCAAATCTAATTAAACCCCCTACTCTTAAACTCTGGGAATCAAGACCAGTGGTGTCCTACCTCCTTCCCCACCATGAGAACTTGGGCATCCTGAAGCAGGAGCCCCACCCATGGTGCAACAACTTCCAAGGAGTGCTTGCAATACATCACTTGGCAGATCTGGTTGCACTTTACAATCACTTTGCAGACATGGAAACAGCTCCCCAGAGGGCAAAATAGACCATAAACAAGCTTTTCTCATTTGCCCTTTGACTGCAAGTCTCCAGGGTCACATTCTGTCTTTTGGTACAGTGGTGGCCCTCCTGGTGATTTTGGTGGACTAGGATCAATATCAGCTGGCACATTTCTACTGATTGACTATAACATTCTCACATTGCTCAGCTCTCTGATGCTGGGGATCAGGACAGGATTATCATGAACAAAGATTGACAGAGTAGATCCACACATATTTGAGATTTCACCAGAAGATTAACCAAAGCTGTCTCAATACCCTGCATCTCCAACACCAAACTATAACATACTCATTTGCTTTCCTCCCTTAGGTAGCCATGGCCATTCAGTCTCAACTCTTTCCTCATCTAGCTTCCCATCCCACACCACTTGGACCCACTACTTCTACCTCCACCGCTCTACTCAGCAGATTTTTTCCTCCAGATATTTCTTACTTAGCAATACCTAAAACTATCTCAGGTCTTCTGTTTATTCTGTTGCCATTGAACACGTGCATGTTCATGTGCATTCTTCTGTGTCTCCCTGGCTCTCAATAATTAGGATTTAAAAAAAAAAAAAAAAAAAAAAAAAAAAAAAAAAAAAAAAAAAGAGCCAGGACTGGATTTTACCAGGTTGTAACATTAGAAGGGGATAGCAATTGAGAAATTCTACACAAACCAAAGCAAAAATAATCTCAAATACTGGTTTTCCATCTCTCATTTCCTGTGTTGTTCATCTAAAGCCCCACCATCTGGGATTCAGGTGAGATGCTGTCATCTCCTGCAGGCAGTCAGGGCTGAATTGTCTCAGCCTCTCATGGGCAGAGGTGGAAATATGAGGCTGGCAGCATCAGGCAGCTGTATCTCTGAACAGCTGCTATTTTCAGCAGACACATGCCACAAGCCTGGAGGGGAAGATGTGGCCAAGGACAAGCACATGGAGGCTTTTCCATGATACCCTGGGGCATCGGGGTCCACACAACATGGAATCAAGGACCAGCCAAAACACAAAATGAGGAGAGAAAAAAAGAGGAAGACAAAGGATGAGAGGAAATCATTGGTTTATTATTAATGTTTCCTATAATCTTGCCAGCTTCAGAATATCTTCTGTAAATAATTTATATGAGGCTTCTCCAATAGACTGTGAATAATTGATGTTCGTTTTCTTCAGTCATTATTTCCCAATGTGTTACCAGGAACTAGACTGAATCTTAATTAAAAAAAAAAAAGTCTGTCTAGGCTGTTTATAGGCTGTTTAGGCTTGAAATGTGATCATACTGAAACTTGATACCTGAAACTTGGGGAAGAGTACCTTCTGTGGAAGACCTTTACATTTCATAGGAATAAATATTTTTTCCTGTTATCAAAAAAAATAATGAAATAGGGCAAAGCTTTTTTCAGTTCACCTCTTTTCCCCAGCTGGTCTGGCACATAAGACATTTTTATTATCACTTTCTTGCATCATTTGGACCCTGAAAGGTATGGGTTTGGAATGGAAATAATCAGTTCACAGCAGTGTGGTGTACAGAGCAGGAAGGCAGCGATCACCAAGAGGCTGGGAAGCACATTTGCTACCAGGTTTTCAACAGCCATCCCAGTGGAGATGGCAGGAAACAGATCTGGAGATGAGAGAGCAGCTCTCCAGCCCCTACTGACTGCATCAGGCATATTTTGATTGCTCATCAACCAAAGTGGTTCTAGTGCTATTTGATGTTCTTTGCACACACACACAGTCCTTGTCTCTCATCCCTCTACCAAGCCATAACAAATCTCAAGGTCTTGCCAGCTGCTTCCCTATTGAAAGAGAAATTAGTGACTCAGAGTAATTTAACTTTTTTAATTACATCATGTACACAAACAAGGTGAAGAATTCATCAAAAGACACTAAGGCCAACCTTTCTCTTCATAAACTCAGTAAACACATCAACATGCAGTTCCCAGTAACTCTTCTCCAGAGAAGAGAATTAAATTCTGAGGGTTCAGTGCAAACTCTTCAGTTTTTTAACTATTTACCTATTTTGTTTTGAATCTGTGCTTCAAAAAGCCAATAATGTGACTTGTTCTGCAAAGTCAGTGTCTTGCTCATGAACAGAGTAAAAATTCTGGAAAAAAAACCCTTGTAAAACTGGGGTATCTCTCAGGGTATCATGGAAATGCCATGGAGTCTAGCCTCAAGCTTTAGCCCAGGAGAATTCACATACCTGACTGGAATTAGGAACATGAATTAGCAGGGATGCTCTAAGAGGAACAGGACTAAACATCTGCTTGAGTGCTTTGCTAGATCACAGCCCTTTAGTAGCAACTCTCAAACTGTGCTGTGCACACCCCTGCTAGCTGAACAGCTTTTCTCCATGGCAGCCCTGCATTAATATGTGTGTGCACAAAATTTGCAGGTGCCCACTGACTTCAGGGGAGGTAGGAGCAGGCCAGTTCTTGCTTGCTTGGGATATCCAGCTTTACCAAAGACTGAGAGAACATCAAACTCAAAACCTTCATTTAAGTTTTATGTTAAGAAAGAAAAATGCTAAAACTCCTGCTGATCACTTAAATTGCCCCAAAGTGTTATAAAGTGTGAGCCTTAAAAAGGTCATTTTGCCTAATTGAGTCTGCAATTAGCAGGAAGACCTGTATCTCCTCCTGTGGTATCCTGGGAGCAGATTACACAAGTTAGAATACACTCAACAAACACAGCTCAGTAGCAATAAATCAGGTCAATTTTTGCTCTCAGACTCCAGTAAAGCCCATTGTAATTGAGGACAGTCTATTTTCTGAAGTCTGTGGAGCTTTTCACCAATTTCTCATTTGGTGCAGGCTCACATAACTCACTTCAAAACTGAAGCACATTACTGATTTCAAAGAAGTTGCTCCCACCTTAGTGGCAGCAGGTAAAGGTGCACTTTGCTAAACAGAGCCATGGAATCATTAAGTTGGAAAAGACCTCTAAAAGCATCAAGTTCAACCATTAACCCAACATTGCCAACTCCACCACTAAACCATGTCCTCAAGTGCCACATTTACATGGTTTTTCAACACTTGCAAGGATGGTGATTCCACCAGCTCCCTGAGCATCATGTTCCAATAATTTGATCAAGCTCTTCTATATTATCAACATTAACTTTCTTTCTCTTTTCTTAAGAAATCTTCCTGATTACAACTGGCATTGTGACGCTGACTAGAATAATGACCCTATCAGCACTTCTTCCTCTTGAACAGCAAACCCTGCTCCTTTAAAAATGATCCAATATTTTCAGTATAGCTTCTTTATTATGCACACAGCACTACCAAAATGAGCAGATATTTATGAGATAAGGTACAAGCTATTCTTGCCTAGGACAGTAAAAAATAACTAATATGCTGTGGAATAAGAGAGTTAATATTTTAAAATAATATGAGGTCAAAATGTGAAACCTTTAAGGTATTTTGGGGCAAACATTCTGCTGAGTTAAGAATATCAGTGCACCTGGACACACCAAGGACATAGCCTGAACCAGGTATGAAGGGGGAGGGGAGGGGAGGAAGGAGGGAGAGGTAGGAGGGAGAGGAAGGAAGGGGAGGGAGGGG
>VZUI01038691.1:0-57341 GCA_013401135.1 Cettia cetti | reverse complement strand
TCCTCTCCTCTCCTCTCCTCTCCTCTCCTCTCCTCTCCTCTCCTCTCCTCTCCTCTCCTCTCCTCTCCTCTCTTTTTGACTGCTGAGAAGTTGCCAGTAATGTCCAGCATTTGGTCTGACAACTGTTCTACTGTAAATATTTAGAAGAATCCATTAGAGATTAAACAATGTATAAGTAACAGCTCCTAAGTGATAGCTCTTATTAATGTTTCCAGCTACAGACAAATGCATGCGAAAGTCCTACCTCTAGACTGCTTGTAAGAAAGGGCAAGACAGAAGGCAGCAACCAGAACACAGTGTAATTTGAGCATCAGTGTGTTATCATTACAAATATCAGCTCAGAGACAACATTCTGTAGAGTGTGTACCATGCTTGCAAATCTTCCAGACAGCAATGAGCAGAGTGTGCTACCCTGACCAATGTGTTTTAAATGATCCACAAGGGTACTCAGAGTCCTGTGAGACATCTTTGCTTTTCGCTGGTCTCCCCTCAAAAAAACAAAAAAACAAAAAAACAACCAAAACAACACCAAACCACCAAGTCCCCTTCCACCTCAAAATGTATCAAGAATTGTCATGTGTTACAGGGGAAAAAACAAGCACTGGTCTCATGGATTTTTTAACTTTTATTGTATTTCAAAGTTTTCCTGTTTATCCAGTATCTTAAATGTTCTCTGTGCAGTAGGATGTTAGTAGCAGAGAAAAGATGAGCACGAATACTATTCTGGAGTTTATTATGAAATATTTAAGAAGTAATTATAGCTGAAGTTTCTTTTCAGTGATTATGATTTTGAGAATAAAAATGCTGCTTTTGCAACCAACTGAAATGAATGAAGATCAATAAACACATCTACATGTTAGCTAATACCTTTGCTTAAAAATAAATTATGTTCTAGGAACACAGTGAAGAGCAGGTATATGTCTATGCATGTGCGTACCATATCAGACTTTTCTATCATAACAGAGGTTGGTGATACAGGTTTTTAAAATTTTAATTACTCTAGTTATTGTCAGTGATCAGTGAGTAGAGTGTCCTAGTTCTAATACAGAAGAGGTAAAAATTGGATACAACATTTAACTCTAGTGTCCTCCTTGAACAGGTTTAAGTCCTGCAAGAAAAAGGCCTGGAGCTTATCCAGACCGTTTATGATTCTTTCCCAGGGTGGAAATATCTGGTACACACAAATAATGCATGTAAGGTAGATATCTTAGCATCACATCTAAATTTTGAAGCTACCAGTTTCCTTTTCTCTTCTTGTTCCCTTACCTTAAATAAAATGTCAGGATAGTGTTTCTGGGTTATCCTAGACATCAATCTGTGCTGATCCTTTCAACTCAGTTTCATAGTCATATCCAACCTTTCAAAATTAGTCACCATATTCTATAAGTGACTTTAGATCTTAGCTGGAGAAATCAATAAAAGCAACCTTGACAACTTGGGTATGAGTTACTGAGCAGGAATGTGCTGACTTGGTGGGTACTCCCATCTCGAATGATGGTGACTTACAGAGTTGGAGGCTTCTGTGTCACAGCAGGGAAGGCAATTTATCTTCTTCTGTACCTCTGTGTGTGCATAAATAGGACTTTAAGAAGGCCAAGCAGGAAAGATACTCATGCTCTAGAAAAGCTGTAGAGGGGCAGACTCAGTGGTCTCTTCAAGAAAGGAATATTAGTGAGCTAGTGGATTAGACAAGTGGCTAAGACAAAACAAGAGAAAATTACATGAAATCAAAGGATACCATCTTGATATTCTCCCATTCTCCATCCTGCACAAATATATAATGGTAAAATCAACGTCTCCTACTATCTGTTTGCTTCCACTGATGGGTCATTCAGCAGATATTCTACATAGAAACCTTACTAGATATAAAATCTCAATTTTCTTCATAAGGCAACAATGTGGAGTTTGTTACAAGGAAATTAAAGTTTATGTAATTTCTGAAAACCTCTGTGAAACAAAGAGTTCTCAAATCACAAGGAAAATATTGGATCATCACCTTATATTAGAAATATGGCACTTTTATTTGCTTTTATCCACTATAATTTCATTCTTTTTTTTTTTTTTATTGGTTAGAATTATATTGATAAGCATAACACAGCCCACTGTGAGTAAGAAAACTGTGATATTGCTGATACTATCTTAAGGCAAAATGCTAACAAAAGGCTGTCTTGCCAGCATGTGTCCCTAGACAGGGCCACAGTGACAAGGGATGTCAGAAGGTGCTCAGCATAAACTGTATGATCCACTCGACTACTTTCCCAGGCACAATAATTTATGGTTAAACTACAGCTTAAAAAGATATCTCACCTCTGATTTGAAACACACATGTGACTGAGATTATACTGCCTCCCTGAGACTGCTGCAATGATTTTATCTACCAAGGCTTTCTGAATTTTATCTTAATTAATGCAGTTGAATCTCACTGATGCCTATTTCCAATCATTGATTGGTTATATCTTCACTTCCAGTGGTAGATACCATTAGAGCATAGATAGAGCATAGATATTTTTGGGGTAATTTTAGGGATGGCTTTTTTTTTTTTTTTTTTTTTTACTTCCTAGACAAAGAACTGCTGTTGTGAAGTGTGCTCAGACAAGGCTAGTTTTGGAGAAAACAGTTCCCTAAGCTAGTTGCAGATCTTGCTATGCTCTTTTTTGTCTAAGAGCAGGCTTGACTGAGGCCTCAGCATGCCTGAGCCCATACCTGTTCTATGCCAGTGAAAGTCTTTTGGTGATAAATATTCATGTATCTGTTCTTTGCATACAAAGTTGTTACAGGAGAATTGAGGCAAGGTCTAATACAGCGTTGTCCCTATGTTGTGACCAAGAAACTGTTCCTGCTGCAAGTGAAGACATGAGAACATCCCTGTTTGCTTCATTGCTGTGCCCTGCCTGCCACCAGCAGCTCTCAAACACTTATGAAGCAACGTGACACTTCAAAGCTTAGAGATCTTCACTCTTCACAGCTGGAAAAGTAGCAGTGAGGTGATGCACTGTCCCTTCTTAATCCCTGCTACTGAACCATTGCTTTGGTATGGGATTTGGGATGGCTGTGCCTCCTCCTTGGAGCACAAAGCAGAATAAGGCCAATAGCAACTAATCTGGATTTGCTGGCAAGAGTCACAGCTTCAACCTGAGAGGTTCCCCCAAGGTCTCAGTTCAGACTGGTTAGAGCAGCCATCAGACAGGCAGTGCATTTCCCATTCTTCTCCAAACACGTGTTGTTAAAGGCAATATGGCCCCTAAAGCATTTACTTACATCATGGAGCTGCATCTCATTTGATTGCTATGAAGTGCTTTGAGGACCACAAGGTGGAAAGTCCTACAGAACTGTACATATAATTGGAGTCTTACTGCTGCCTTTGCTATGTGATTATTTTCTCAGGGGTTTTAAGGATGGCTGAAATCACAGTAGTTTGCATTAATTGTTTTCTTTTTCCCATGTCCATGATAAACTTTGTAAATGTTCTCCCTGATCATTTGGTCTCCTTTTTATTTAGCTTGCCTTTGAACACCTCTTTCTAATTTTCTGTGAGAACACCTTTGTGGTGCTGGCTTTTTTCCATATGGAGTGTTACATATGATGTTGGTATGGAAAGTATTATAAGGCAAACAGCAGATTTAAGCTGAAAAAGATACTTTAGAGATTAATGAACAGGCTTTGAGTCTCTCCTTTTATAGGATGCTGGTTTGAGTCTTACTGAAATCAAAACAATCTGTTTGTCTTCCTGTGAGGATATAGCTCGTAGCCCCTTATAAAACTATTTAGTAAACTAAAAGTCAAACACCTTTACATTAAAAAAGCACTGAAATTATCTTTGTTGAGTCTCTTGCTGAGACACAAAGGAAGAGGGCTGCTGACTCCAAGCACTGTAGGAATCTTACTCCCAAATATAACGGCAACGATTTAAAATGCATGCACATTAATTTAAAAAAAGGTAATAAAGTAGTGCTAGAAGCCTTTCATAAGTCCTTTGAATTCACAGAGCTATGCTTTTCTCTGTACTATTAGGAAAGAGAATTTTTTTCCAATCTTCAAAAAATAAGGAGAAAAGGATAATGGCTTTGCTCTCTGGAACACCATGAAAACGTGGTCATTATGTTGAAAATATTTGATTTTTTTTTTTTTTTTTTGCCAATAGAAAATTACCCAAAACTATTGAGAAGCAAAAAATTAGAAATGTTTAAACTTTGAATTGGTTAATGACTGAGAAGTTCAAGGCATTATTTTCAAAATTAGTATGTTAGGAGTTAGGCTTTTGCCTAAATCAGGAAGATAAGTGTCTGCTCCAAGCACAAGAGCTTCCATTCAAGAATGAGTCCTTAATTTTAATCAGGTATTTAAGTCTAATTGAAGTAAAGGGGTCTGTAACATATGCATGTAGGTAACCATATGCTGATGTGCTTTTTCGAATGGGGAGGAATTTAATCATGGGCTTACATGGTAATTGTATGGGGTTTTTTTCCCAGTTTGGTTTGGGTAGGCAGAAAGTAGTATAAAAGGGATCAAGAAACTTTAAAGCTTGTTAACTCAGTGCTCAGTGTAGAGGAGAAAAAGGGCCTTTTATTTCCCTGAAATTTCTGACCTTTTTTGTTATTTTTCTTCTTCCCATTGCTCTTTGCTCACCAACCACAGCCCTCGTTTGCTGTGGACAATTCCCAAAGGGAACATTCCTCGCTGGAGTAACTTACCCAGCTCTTTTCCTTAATTTACAGTGAGTACAGCACCCCTTGCAGAATCCATAGCAGACCCTTTGGCTGCAAGCCAGTGTTAATAGCATGTTTTCCAATAATCTAATCTCTTCAGTCACAGAGCAGAAATCAGAAAGTTAAAAGAACTGGCTTCTCAACTTGTCTTAGTCCGTCTTTGAAATCTGTGCATGGAAATGTTGTGTGAATAACTACAATAAATTGTTACCACACTTACACCCATGACTCAATAGTTGTGCCTGTAACCATCTGATGTATATGAGAGAACCCTCTACAAAGCAAGGTTTAATATGATGCCAGGAACAGACTCTCTCATGAAGGCTTGCGTGTGCAAAGAAGCCAGAAATTTCAGCCAAAGCTGTCAGCAGGAGCATATGCTTGTTGGGCACTTGGGGTAGCAGTTTGCTACCTGTGTGAGACAAATGGCTTGACTTACCTTGTGCAGGTCCAGGAGGTCAAGGAGCCAGTTAAGGGGGGATGTTTTCATTCTAGGGCACAGTTCAGCCTTTCCTTTCACTTATTCCATTTTGGCATCTGCTTGTGACATTTTTAAGCACAATTTTCTTGCAGCAGTCCAGCATTTTGAGTGGTGTTGTTGCGGTCATCTCACATCCGAGCCCTGTCTCGTGGCAGCCCAACGTGGTGGCAAGCCACTAGCCACCAGCTGAGCTGCCAAATATTCATCATATTGGATGCTTTAAAAATAACTGCTGTGATTTCATGTTTTTCTAATATCTAGAGGATGTTTGTTGGGTTTTCACTGAAGCCTAACTAATTGTTGGTATAACTTATATTAGGCAGTTCTATTTGCAGTAATGGGTTCTATTTCTATCGTTCGTTCTGCATCAGCTTAACTTAATTAAGTTACAGTGTGACAAAACAGAACCAAACAGTCCTCTCTTCCTCATTACTGGAGTTATTAGAAAAATGTTCTTCAACAGAGCACGTTGCAAAGTCCTAAGGATATTTTGCTAGCTGACTAAGGCATCCAACACCTGAAAAAGCAGCTCTCTTAGGCCACAAAATAGTAAATGGCTCATTTTCTTGTGCAAGAGGTTGGTTAGGAAGATATGTCCTACAAATTTGTACTTGAATGTGCAGAGCAAAGTATATTTTACAACCACTTCTTCAATTGTGCATAAAAAGTGTCAGATGTCACTTTCGATGTGCATCAGTGGTATTAAATAATGTATTAGACAAATAAAAAACTCATCCTTAAAATTTATAGTTCATAGTTTGCCCATTAATCTTTCCAAATGTGATGGGTGTTTTTCTGTTTAGGCTAGAGACAAATTTTAAAGACGAATTAGACTTTGCTCATATGTTTTTGCTATTGTACAGAAACATTAAAATGGCTTCAAAACTTTGCAGCTCTTACTATAAAATATTTAATTAGACTCAAAACACTATCCTAAAGTTTTCTGGATATTTAATTTTTTATTTTATATATAATTATTGGGCTATGAGGTTTTGTTTTTCTTTACCTAATATTGTCAATAGGTGGCCCCAGTTTATTTTTTTTACTGTAGAATTTCTTTTTGCTTTTAAATTGAAATTCTAAATCCTATAATTCCTTATCACCTTTGCAATGTTGCTATTCCCATTCTAAATTAAAGCCATTTAGACAATCATTAATGGAATAAAATTCCATTAGACTATGATACTCTTCAAAAATAGAAATATTCTGACAAAGTTTCATCTGTCAGCATTATATTGATAATTGGATTTGGGATAACAAACATACTATTACAGATGTTACATCCATAAAAAAACAAACAACAATAACAAATAAAACAAAAAAAACCAAATAGAAGCTTTAATTAATTTCAATTAATTTTCTCTTCCAATCAACTGACCTAATTGGTGTGCAAATCCTCAGGAGAGTGGTGGTGTATCACCACAAAGAAAATGAACAGTTTCTCTGCTTTAGCACAAAATGGATGATGGCCTTGATTTCGTCACTAGCACCCCAATATATCAGCTCAAACACTTTGTAGCACAGCTGTAGCTGAACAGTAAACTGCCTGCTGTGTGTCACTGCAGTGATGTCAGATGCATTACGGTTTTGGGGAAGTGAATGATGCTCGTAGTGAGCGCTAAATTTCTTTCATGTGGGTCAGCGTGTGCGGCAGTGAAGCTGGCTGGGAGGGAAAGACTCAGACTTCAAAGGGAGGGCAGCACGCAGAAGGAGTGATAAAGCAAGCCCTAACTACGTGCCATTCATAGTTACTTCACTAGAAAATCCAGGCACACAGAGCTGTTGAACTGAGTCAGTTTCCCAGGAACTGAATGCCTACTTAAATCTTACCCATCCTATTACTTAATTCCAATCTAAACAGGCCATCCAATCACACTGCCCTCTAAAAATCAGACAACTATGCTTCAAGCCATGGACTATGCTAATGTTGATTAACAAATTATCCTCACCCCATTTTCTTCACAGGAGTTTTATCATTGACTTTAAGGGCCTAGGACTTTTGTCAGTGAGTCCAAGCTGACTGGTGATGATGACTCTTGTCTGTCTTCCACCACAGCTGAATTTGATTTCACATCATACTGTTCAGGTTTTGCAGTCAGAAACTTTTGACTCCTTTCTCTTTTAGACTAGCATGAGTCCCAGTAACAACAGGGCAGGGTGAAAACTGTTGGATCATCATTTGCTGAGTGTCGCTACATAGCACTGCAGCACAGAAGCAGTCACTAGATCTAGTATTTCAATCATTAATTTCAGCTTGGAATTTCGGACAGTATTTTGTCTCACTGGCAGATGAATGGTCCAGTCAGCCTGGAGAAGTCACCCCTTTTTCCTTCATGAAAATGTAAGATCAGAGTTTTCCCTTGCTATAAATTGTAGAACACAATTTTCTGAGATTTTCCAGCACTGTGATACTACTTAATACCTATACTATGACTTGAACTCTTGATGTGAATCTTGAATTTAAAGAGACATGTTATATTTCAATGTTTGCAGGCGTCAGTCCAGAACAGTTCCACTGCAAGCAACATACTTGGGGCTTCCAGTTAGCTTCAGTATGGTATGAATTTAATCACTACACAGAAAGAAATAATTTCATTCAGTACAAACTTTTGATCAGTTCCACTTAGGAAAATACATTAAATTGAGAGGATATTAAGTAATTGACCAAAGGCACATCTGAGCACCGCCAAGGCAGTGGGCTGGCTTGCTGTGTGGCTTATTAATTTTTTAATGCTGTAAACATGGTAGTAGAAAATCATAGTTTCGACATGGGATTACAGGCTTTTGCTGTCTAAATCCTTCTCCCTAGTCCCCGGCATGGAAAGTAAAATCTGTTACATCCTGCTGTTCTTTCTGTGGTTTCTGAAACAAAACTTTAAGAGAAAAACTCTGGTCTCAAAAGACCCTGTGGGAAATGAGAAACTTGCAAATGCTACTGTAGTTGTGTAATGTTGACAGTATGAGCTGAGTGATCCTTATACAGATTGGAAATACGTCTGTGTAATACACAACAAAAAAGTCTCCAATATGTTAGGAGAACAAAACAGGAGAAGCAAATGGGGTGTCGGGGGTACAGGCTCTGCTGCCACCAGGATATCCTAAACATTCGTGACTTTTGTTAGAAACACAAAAATGGGAGATGGAAAGTGACCATCAAGGAGAAAGACCACATATTTCAAAGAATGAGCCTATACATTATACATTTTTGCTTGTTTACTCAGTAGAAGCATGCATCTCTTGTAGGAAAGAGATTGGAGAGTCAAGGGAATCACAGTGACAGTGCCTGTGTCCATATGAAGAGTATAAAATCAGCTGGGGATCTTCATGATAGCAGCTTGTAGGACTAGAGTATTAAAATATTGTCTATATGTGTATCAAATATAACCTGTTTTCAAAAGTTACACCTCCTTTCTTATCTGAGCACAGATGCTTTATTTGCAAGTAGCTGAATCTGAGAACTATCATAACCCAGCTGGTTATAGAATTTTTAGATTACTACAATTAGCAGGTTACTAGTTTTAATAGATCAGTTAGTGTGACCTGGTCCTACCCTTCACCATCACTACTAGGGTGTTTAAGGCAATTTTTTCAGGGATCCTCTTTGGTTCCTATACTGGTTAAACTTCCTGGATCCTTGAATGTTGGTGGTGCTCCATAGTATGTGGAAAAAAAAGTCAATTTCCTTTCTCTCTCCACAAAAAGAATTTTTCAGTTTATTTACAAAACTCTCTGGAATGACAAGGAGCCATTTGTGGTTGTTGTGGCTGATTTCTGTTGTGCTGAAGATGCTAGGAGACTGCATAAAACTCTGCACCCCTGGTGAGATGTTTCAGCCTGTTGATGCTCTTTCTAACAGAATTCAGGGGAAATGTGTTCTGGCTGCCAGTATTCTTAATTTTCAGGATCACTCTGCCAGACATGTGTTTAATAATGATGAGGCAATCCCCAGTGAGGGCTTGGCCATTTGGGCCAAGGGCCTCCTTGCTTGTAGACACCACTGCAAAACAGTTACGGATACTCCCTGACTGTGGAACAGTCTTGTACTCACGTTTCTGTTGCTTTTTAGAAGTCTTGATATTTGGCGAATAAAATAGGTTGGTTTCTTTTTCCTCAGATGTGAAGTGCCTCTTGAAGAGAAAAATATTGTCGAGCCAGGCGGATGTTTGGGAAAAATTTTTTGTTTCATATAGGATCTTTTTCCTTCAAAACATAGGAAGACACCTGGGAATCCTCTTTGCTACATGTCTTGTATCAGAAGGCAGCAATACTCTGAAGTAAAATAGAAGTCAGGCAAATTTCTGAAGGAGCTACCACCCTCTCAGAAAGAAGTCCTAAAACATTTGTGAAGATCAGAACACAAAGAGAAGCAGAAGACATTAAGTTTTTAACAGTTGACTTTTAGACTGATTTTTCCTCGTTGCCTCTTTTGCGGGTGCCTCAGATTCCTGTTGATCCAGGGGAGGCTGAACAGAGTCCACATTCCTCAGCTATCACCATTGATTCAGTTGCATCCCAGAAAACGTATTGCCAATCCAACATAATTGTCATGCACAGGTTTATCTTCCCCTGCTGCTCCCCCACCCCAACACATCCAGTCCCTTGCCTCCCTGCAGGTAATATAAGGCCTATTGATCAAGCAGAGCTTAACCTGCAAGACTGAACCCAGGTTTCACCTTGACCCAGGCTGGCAATCTATTTAGCACTGATAATACAAATTTATCAAGCCCATGCATGCTGGCTCTCCCAGGGCTGTCCCACCACTCCTGGGCTTTGTCCTTGCTCCACTCTGCCTATTGCCTACACAACAGTTCAGTGTTTTGCACCACCATTGTGCGTCCCACCTCTAATGCATTTCCACACAAAGGAACACTGTCCAAGAAAGAGTCTGAGGAAATACGCTGTGGTTTGCAAACTGAATTCCTTAATGACTTTCTCATTAGAAGAGCTGACTGCCAAATGCTCTTTGCGCTTGCCTAAAGGACGGTCTGCATGATTGAGAGTGGCTCTGCTTTACATGAAGTATTGTTTTCAGGCCACTACCACAGGCAGCTTCTCACTGGCCAAGGGAAAGGGAAAGGAACCCAAGTGAGCACACAAAGCAATCGAATGACACGAGAACCCATGGGATTTCCCATCCCAAATCCCCACCACCACAAGGGCTAATGTCCGTGTGAGTGCTGCGTGGTGGTAAAAGCTGAGGTGGGGTCTGGCTCTCCCGGCTAAGGGCAGCCCAGCTGGGAAGGCCGAATTCCAGAGCAGCTCTGCTGTGAAAATATTTCCTGTGAGAACATGCAAGTCTGAGAAACCAGGAGTAGCAGCAGGGATGGATTTCATTTGCCTAGCACATCCATTTCAAGAGCATACCTCTAAATGGACATCTTGTTGTTGGAAAGCAGTGATGAGACAGTGCCCATCAGCTGTGGCAAACGGGCAAAGAATATTCTTCTACCCTGTGCTTTCCCTCAGTTGTCAAAATGTATGCCCAGCTGGATTTCTCCTGCATTTTCTTATTTCCATATTTTTCTGAATTCCATAAATTTTAATCTATACATGGAGTAAAACTGGTTGAAAAACATCATTGCAAAGGTTTAGAATTTGTTTGCTTCACACGGTCATAATCTAGCTTCTCGTCCACAAAAGTTCATATTCAAACTCAGCTCCTTATCCTTAACTTTCCATTTTAAACAGAGACCACGACTCATTGTTTCCAGAGTAGGGCTTTGGAAAATATTCTGAGATTTCATTTGCTAATAAGACTTAAAACTAGTATCTGGACAAACGGCTGGCACAAAAAGAGGCTTCTGGGAAAAAAAGGGCTTAAAGCCAGACAGGAGAAGCGAATAGTTCAAACATTTGTGTAGGGTCTTCTCTAATCTCCAGTATTTAGGTTTTACAAAAAGAAAAAACAAGGGGTAGATTTTGGACCACTAGCCAGTCACGAGTCTTCAAATGAGTAGTTTGTATCACTTCTAGCTGATGTTTGTGTAAGAGCTGAGAAAGAACTTGTCTGTGTGTCTCTGTGCTCCCGCCATTTGCTTTGCCCACTGTTATGCTGTATTTTCCATCCCTGAGAGTCTATGATTTCACTGTGCTCAAAATGTGTTTGGATACAAGAGGGTGGAGCACTCAATGGTTAGTAGGGTCATGAATAGATTATTTCATCCTCATTGAGTCAGTTCTGAACATTGTTGAGAATTTTTTATATTTCTTTTTCATTTTTTTTTTGTCTTTGTAATGGAGCAGGCTGTACCAAAGACCAAGTTGTTTCAAGCAAGTGTATTTAGCAAGAGCATTTCTTGGACATATTTTTAAAGCTACAGTCCATATCTCCTGGTTCTTTAGGCAGTGTCTAACCCACAAGGCCACAGTGCTCGACCCTCTGCCAAAACATTGAATCTCTCTTCATCCCTCTTACCACATCTATAATTTGTGGCTAACAGGAGTGGTCTGTACTCTCCTAGTGCTTTATCACCTGCTTTTTTACTTCAAAGCATTTCTTAATGTGGATATACATTACTTACCCATTTCTACTGTCGACCTAAGTCTAGAAATTTGAAGCAATGCTTACTCCTGGTGTACCGTGACTGGATTTCACCAGATGGGTTTAATGTTTCCAGCTTCTTGTGGCACATCACTTAAACTGTGAGCTCAGTGTCTGATAAGTGGGAAAAAAAAAAAAGAAAAAAAAAAAAAGAGGTAAAACTTCTGGTTGCTTTCTTGGGGTTATAGTTGCAGTTGCTGAAGCACTTGAGATCTGCAGGTACTAACAACTTGCTGCAATGAGAGAGGAAGAGTAAGGGCCAGTTTTGTACCCAGAAGATTGAATGTATTCTGGAATCCCTTCAATCCCACCCAGTCTTTGCAGCAGGGGAAGGACTGGCCCTTACAATCCGAGGATAGGGCAAGCATCTGGATCTGAACCAGAGAGGGAAGAGGCTGAGGGGTAACAAGAATAAAATCTTCAGCTGGAGCTTGGAGACGCCTAATTTCAAACATGTTATCTCATTCTCTAGGCACAAATATTTGTGCTCCACAATTTTTTTTTCTCCCAGGTTCAATGACAAAGCCCAGTGCTTTCAAAGAATGCCAGTTTCTGGAGCATGCAGCTTGTCCCTCCCTGTTTTGGGAAGAATAAGGATCTACCCTTATTGGAAGACAAATGAGAAACTATTTTATTACACAGTTACAAAACTCAAAGAAATGCCAGACACAGTAAGAGACAATCAAAAAAGTGCATATCTTTCATAGTTTTTAAGAGAAAAAACCCATGTGCTTCATTTAAAATGTTAATTCTGACTTTTCAGTTATATTTTTCTTAAAGAATTTCCAAGAGCTGGGGCTTATTTTGCTTCACAGAGTTAGTTATAACATGACATCAAATCAGTGGACCTTGACTTGCATATTTTATCCTATTCTTTGGTCCATAACACTAGCAATAACATTCTCCATTTGGAACCACAGGCTTTCCTTCTTTCCTGTGTTATTTGTATGAGATGTATCTGGAATGCATGAAAAGAGACAGAAATTGTGAAAATGGCTAGGACTACATTTTATTTTATACTTAGTACTTCTGGAGTTAAAGGGGAGATGGAAATTTGCCATGTAATGGATCTTAGCTATAGAGAATTATCATATTTCAATAGTAAAGTATTGCCTGTCTCAGCTCACACACACATCTTGACCTCAGAGCAGTTGCACATAATGTTTTCTCTGTCGAGAAAATCTATTCATAATGATGTGTCACAGGTGCTCACACATAATATGTTTCCTGTCAAAAGTGATCATCCATATTTTATATAGCAGCTTTGATGACAAATATTTTGTACTTCAGCTGCTTTTTCATCCAACTGTCAGACTTAATGAAGGAAAGTCACAGATAGTTTTTAAATAATGTCAGCTTCTTAAATCACATTATTGTCTCTGCCTTTTAAAGTAGTTTCATACAGGGGTCACAAGACAGAGGAGAGAGACAAGGACATTTTCATTTACTTAACTTTAAAAAGAAAAAAAATTCTCCAGGCTCTTAATTTCAAAATCAATAAGCTCTGTACCTTTGGAATATTTTGAGAAAAAATGTGTTATATTTATTAAGTACTCAGTATTTTGAGTCTAGTGAAAGCAAATATGATAACTGAATTGGGGTTGCAACTTCTCACTATGCTGAATGTCATTTATTCTCATAATGATGTTGTGTCCTTATTGTAAGCACACTTTCCTGTGGGTTGTGCTACAAAATGAGTGTCTCAGTATGCACAGAGAACTGAGTTCTTGTATTCTTACTGAAACTGTTTGTGCACAGCAAGACCAAAGTTTGTACATCTCATCTATGTCCAGCCCTCCTGAGAGAAATAACCCTCATTCTTCATTTATTAATGAAAGATGAAGAGGGAACTTGAATTCCCTTTGAGGTTCTTCAGGTCACAGGATTTGTCATTGAAACCTCAGAGCACAGAAAAGTGCTTTTCCCATCCATGGGACATGTAATTTCTGCTGAGAGTGTAAGTGAACAAAGTACAGAGGTGTTCCTGAACTTCCTTGCCAGGCAACCCTCCCCTGAGCAGCAGGCAGTGGTGGCTCTCAGCATGTAAACCATTTGGATTCATATGGACTCCTCATCTGCCTCTAAGGGCTCCACAGAAAGCAGTTGAAAAAAATAAGTTAATTGTGTGTGCAAGCTATTTAGCAGTGTCTGTAGATCAAAATAAAATCTAAGCACTAAAACAGGCAATCACACCATGGCATGTACATATTTATAAAATTATCATTGGCCTGAGGAGAAGGCATAACAGGAAGCCAATAGTATTTATAAATACAAGTTTCAAATGTAAATGAGGACTATATTTCTTCTATATATGAAATATAACCAGATGTGTTAGGCTGAGAGATTAAAGCTTGCACTTTAAAAAATTACCATTTTATTCATGCAAGTCAAGGCCCAGGGTCTGGGTTTACTTGATGCTTCATTATTTTCTTAGTTTCAATTTATTTAATAAAGCAAGCAAGAAGGAATTAAAAGTAGGTAACAACTTCCAAAGTACAGGAGGATGCAAAACTTTACTCTCTACCACCGAGAAGTAATACACTTCAGTGTATCACACAGCAGATTAATGTCTGCTACTGAAAAGAGAGTCTGCAACGGCATCCTCTTTTCTGCTATCCCCAAGCCCCAAAAGAATTTAGGCAGTGAGTGTAATAAATTTCGCTTTCCTTGTCTAAAGAATTAGAACAATTCAATTGAAAGGCAAATATAATCCTACCTGTGCTACATGCTGAGACTGGAGCAGGGTAAATGCCACAGTTAAGTCTAAACATCAGGTTGTAATTGTTAGAGATTAAAAACATGCCAGAGAGAACATTCCAGGGAATGAAGGAGGGTGAGAAGGATGGCTCTCCTGTGTCTTTTTTTTAAGGCAAAGTATCATCAGATCTTAAAAGGATCTTACAAGATCTTACTCCTGCACAGCAGAACTCAAATAAAATGGCATTTAGTCAATTAAGTAAATTCACTAGATTGATTTTTAATCATCCAACTAGGAAAAGTAAGAGTAAGTGAACATGAATTTATCTGCTGAGCCAAGTGCACACAAGGCAGAAAAGCCCCTGAAAATAAGGAAAAGAAAGATGAATATTCTCTAGAATGCTGCTGTTCCATACAATCTATTTCAAAGATCATTTACTCTTTCTGCAAGATGTGGAGATGTCAGCTGAGCCTCTCATTTTTATGCAGATTAAATAATTTCTGAAATGACAAGTCAGGTCAGAAGAGACACAAGAAAAAATGAAGCAATCTGTAGAGCTGTCAGAGAGATGGATGGTCCACCCTTCCAAGTGCAGAGGAACTATTATTTCATGGTGTTGTCTAATGTATTGTTCTCTCACAGTTTGGTTTTTTGTAATTCTTTTCTTCTCAGTGCATCCTAACGTGAGCCAGGGTTGCCAAGGAGGGTGTGCTACATGCTCTGACTACAACGGATGCCTGTCCTGTAAGCCCAGGCTCTTTTTTGTTCTGGAGAGGATTGGCATGAAACAGATTGGAGTATGTCTTTCCTCGTGTCCAAGTGGATACTATGGGACACGGTATCCCGACATTAATAAATGTGCAAGTAAGTGCTGGGGAAAGGGGAAGCACATGGATTTGTTTGTTCTCTCTTGAATGCTGTGTCTCCTTAGGAGTCAAGTCAACAGAGAAAGAGGTGACAGGCAGTGTCCTTATTTGTTCAGTTCTCTGTAGTATTGCAGTAAACATTAACCCAAGCAAGAAGTTAAGGACCACAAAGTGGCCAAAGGCTCAGGGATTCTGGCTCTGCAAGAATGACCTGCCTAGAACCCAGATGATGGTCTTCTCTTCCTCTACAACCCCGTGTGAAGAGGAAGCACTGGTGGGCACCAGGAACTGCCCTCCAGAAGCAAGAGAATGCTGGCAGCTCTGAAGAGAGAGAGGGGACTGAGGAATGCTGAATCTTGGTGGCTGGAGCTGTTTATCCCACTGCCCCTACCCACCTGACCCCTGTGACAAGGAGAGAAGATGGCAGGTGGCATTCTTTGAAGATGTGGCTTGCCCTGGTCTCTTTATAGCTTGTCTCACACTCACTTCTGAATGCCTTAGAAGCTGGCCAGGCTTCAGTTGGCCAGGTTTCAGCCTGATTTGGGGGAATTTACTGATTTGTGTTGTCTCCAGGCTGGGGGACAGAGAAGCCTACTCTATTCTTTACTGCTCAGGCAATATTTTGACCCCACTATGGATTTTTGAACCATAAATGAACTGGAAAAAAAATTGCAATGTCCTCCCCATTCCTCTTTTTGTTGTTGAATTCACTGTTTTTAATCCCACAGGTGATATAAAAACATAAGAGCAATGGCCAAGAAACTCTCCCAGTATTTACCTGGTAATAAAAGTTATTTAATGAATGGATCCCAGAGTAAAGTCTTACAGAGTAACTTGACACTGCAAAGTATTTGCTCACTTTTTAGCAGTGTGTGGCCTTGCATATCAAACATGAGCCGTGCCATACATAAGGTTTAATGCATGTCTCTTAAAAATTTCTGAGAACTGGGAAATATATCAGCAATGCCAATTTGGGTAGTCATATAGAGAATACATTAAATACTGCAGAACATCTGATTGAACATCAGGGAACCATTTAAAGAAAAAGAAAGATATGTTGATCAAAACCACTCCTAAACAGGTTCTAAATTCTTACGCTTTTTTTGTTTTTGTTTTTTCTCCTGGATGAATATTTTTTATCTCCTGGAGATAGGTAGTGTAGAGCCAACCCAGCACTTGTGCCCCATGGGGTTAATTAGTACCCATGTGATGCCAGTGTAGGGCAGAAGCAGGACAATGTTATTCTCATGAGCTGTGCTCTGCCTGCCATTTGCATAGGTCTCTAAGAAGATTAGCAGTGTGAGGCTGTTCAGCATCAGGCCATCCTTTCTAAATTCTCACCCATGCCAGGGTCACTTGTGGCTGGCCTCACCATGTGTACTGGCCAGGAAGAAGACCTAACATGATTTGCTTCCTTTGAGGATTGTCTGACATTGTTAGAATTGTGTGATTCTGGTATATGTGAGAGAGCCCATGGCAGTTCATGGCAAAGAGCAACAACGCTGTTGTTTACTGTTTTCGTTTCAGAATGTAAAGCTGACTGTGATACCTGCTTCACCAGAAACTTCTGCACAAAGTGTAAAAGTGGGTTTTACTTATACAGTGGAAAGTGCCTTGAAAAGTGCCCTGATGGGCTGGAAGCCAACAACCATACGATGGAGTGCACCAGCATCGGTGAGTCTGGTCCCCACGTCCCGCCTCGTTTTCTCCGAGGGGATGTGGGATCTAAGGAAGGCATGATCAGTTACAAAACCAGAAAAGTGCAACTTAAAATGAAAATGTTCCTCATAACAAGATGCATTCCCCAGCGCAGAAAACTTAAGGTATTTTCCAAGTGTGCCACTTCACAAGAGGCACAAACTTGGTTCTGCCCCACAAACACAGGCTTGATGCTAAGGGCAACTCTGCCAGAGGAAAACAGCCTGTTTGGTCTGCCCTGAGGTAGCAAGACATACATGTCTTGCTCAGTTACAGTGTTATGCAGCTCCACTAACATCAAAGTTTCAAAAACCCTGAGTCAGATCCCACATGTAGTTTAAAAAAGATTAAAATGCTAATGGCTTTTCTTTAGTTCCCTTATACTACCTGAGCCTTCAAAGCATGCATGCAACAACATTTTGAAGCTTACCTTTTCAAAGGTGAAGGCTAGAAACTAATATAGTAAGGAAACATCCCTCCAAAAAACCTACAATCTCCAAAATGGTATATGTGCATAATCACCTAACTTCAGAAAATTAGGATTAAAATAAAACACCAAATAGGGTGTCAGTGACACTGAAAGAGTGAGATTGACATCATTGTGACTCACTGGCTGTGGAGAAGAGACCTGCTTTTGTATCTTCAGTCTCTGACTCAAAAGCTCCAATTATTCACACACGGGCAATTTTGGAGGTCACCACTCCTAACTGTCTGCCCCATTCCTTTGCCACCCCTCCAAATGAAAGAAGAACAAGTGATATGTTTGCCTGTGAATAGCTGCAGTTAGCATCTCCCACCATGGGCACACTGAAGCTGTGGCAGGGCTCAGCTTGTTTTAGTACATTGGCTATGAATTGTGGTGGATGAGGGCTGTGAGATGCAGTGCAAGCAGTAACCTCTTCAGCCACCAGCAACCAGGGAGTCCTTAGGCACAGTCTGGCCATGATGGAAATCTTCCCCACAGTATCATGCATATATCTCTCTCTGGCATTGAGTGTTTTGAAGGGGAAGTAATGCAGGAATAAAACTAATATGTAGTAGTTTGGTGCTTTCCTTCTCAAATATATATTAGTTCAGGTGGTGGTGTAGGCTTTTATGATTTTATTTTCAAGCAAAGACTTTTTCATCTTTGAATGAAATTCAAGGATCATTTTTGTTTCTTGATGGGTGTAGACTCAGCTGCTTTAACAATGAGTCAGTCTCAGATAGGAAAAGCCATTTAAAGCTATGGAGTAAAAACAGAACCTTTTTGTGCACATGAAAGTCAATTATTTTAACAGAAGAACTCCAGTGTAACATGAAAAAAATGAACCACATGACAATCCACTGGAGGAAGGCTCAGAGATTGCCTGAAGTGTGTTATATTTCTAGGTCTCATAAAATTGAGAAGTAATTTCTGGATCTGGAAAAATGTCGACTTATTTGTTCCTCCTTACAGAGGGGCCGGGAGTATTTCCTTCTTCAGTGGCGACTTATAATCTTAGGCATGTAGTTGGACTTAAAGTAAATATATATATTTACTATCTTTTTTCAAGAGAAAGATAGTGAGATGGCATAAGAGAAGAATAGCTATTAAAAGCATATTGGTAACCTTCCAAGGCTATTCCCATTTTTTGTTTACAGTCTTTGGACAAGTGTGAAATGACACACCTTCTGACTTCCAAATGGTACAGGATACACATTCACATCACTCTGGTTTAGAAAGGGTAACCTGCACCGTTCTGAAAAGCTTGAAACCTCACACTGGCTCAGATTCTCTGCTTTGCCTGTTTCCAGCTTGTATATGCCCTTGATATACATGATATACATATGCATATCAAGATGATATGTATGTGTATGTGTATGTGTATGTGTATGTGTATGTGTATGTGCATGTGTATGTGTATGTGTATGTGTATGTGTATGTGTATATGATGACAATTCTTCAGACGGCCAAAGACACGATTTCTAATGTAACATCTTTTGATATCAATTAGTACTTTAAAACTATCAATTTCCAAATTTTCACCTTTGAGACAAGCTGCAGCATCTTGACCCAATGACTTCACTCACCTTTCACACAGGCATGACCAAAGTTTATTCCACTGAAGCTAAAAGGATTTACACCTCCATCAAACCAAAGCAAAGTCAGAACAAACCTCAGTAATTGATTTCATTGAGACCAGTTTTGCTGTTATTGCCTTGTTTAAGGAAATGAATTACAAAACAGTGAGCAAAAAATAGTAACTGGCCTAATTATTTGACATTATTTTGTGCTGTATATCCTTAACAGTCCAATTTCTGTCAATTCATTGCTATAATTCACTACTAATTAATTCCATTCATTTTTGCCACTTTTTTGCTGATGCAGAATGAAAATAATATACCACATGTATTCTGTATATAAAAGTATATTGGTCAGGCTCAGTTTGTTCTGTGTTTATTGCAGTGCACTGTGAAACTAGTGAGTGGAGTCCATGGAGCCCTTGCATGAAGAAAGGAAAAACTTGTGGTTTCAAAAGAGGAAATGAAGTAAGGTTCAGAGACATCGTACAGCATCCGTCAGCAAAGGGAAATCCTTGCCCAGCTACAACCGAGAGCAGAAAATGTATTGTACAAAGAAAGAGATGTCAGAAGGAAGGAAAAGGTACCAAGTTATCATCATCATAATATGAGATTGATATTGTGTTTAATAATTCACACCTGAATTCTTGGGCCTCAGTTTCAGGCTTCACCAAAGCTGCCATTGATGTGGTTGTTTTTTGGGCTGGAGAGAATTGTGCCTTTGGCTGCAGTAAATAAAATCCTAACGCTGCTCAAAAAATGTGCTTTGTGTGATCTAGAGAAGACAGGGTGGGCTGGAAGGGAAGGCATTTTGTCTCCCAATTCTGTCTGCTGAAAGAGTTGCCAAGATGAAAAGTTGCATTGTAGTGCTCAGAACAAAAAGATTCATCATAAAACATGGTGGGTGTTGTCTGTTGGGTATCAGGCAGCCAAGTTTCATGCCTCAACAGAGGGATTCCTCCAAACCAATTCCTATTTCATGCTTCCCTACAAGTAAGATTTTTACTCTTGCAAATTTAGTGCTGTGGCCTCTCTCCCAGCCTGAACTCTTTCACTGTCTCTGGCTGAACAACATAGGCTGATCCTGCCATCTGCATCTGGGTGGTCAAGTCCCAACATGGGAAAAAGATCACAGTGTTGCATGGCAGAGAAGGGAAACTCCACTTGGTTTCACCAAAGAAGCAAGACTGCCAGCAGAACTGTCCCTCCATGCAAAGCAGATTGTTGGACTTACTCCCCAGCATGGCAGTGAGGGAATTGCATTACACGTGTTAAGACTGGAGGATGCTTAAGAAGTCTATGAAATAATGATTTACACAAATTCCACCCAGTACATAACTGTAGTTTGGTTATTCTCTCCTTCTTGCAGAGGGGAAGTTACTTGATCTGTCCTCAGTGAAGTTACTCTGGTTGACACAGGAGGAGCTATGGAATATTTAATTTTCTCCACTACTTCCATTTTCTCTGTTCTTCCCATCTCCCCATCTCATCTATTTCTCTCTTTCCTCCCACCCCTTCTGAGGGTGTGTGAAAGAGGTGGAACAGCTGCCCCTCCATGTGAACATCTGTGAGGCAGCAGTAGCTGCTGGTAAAACTAATAATCCCTGGTTCCACTGTTAAATGATGGTCAGGGTTGCTGCAGATGATTTAGGGAAACACTCAAGGGGCTTGGATCTTGTAACCCTTTTGAAGGTTAGCTCATTCCTCATGTGAAGGACAATATTGTTATTAGAGAGAGTCCAAATGAGGGCTACAAAGATAGTGAAGGGGAAGCTCTATGGGGAGCAGCTGAGGTCAGTTGATCTGTTCAGCCTGGAGAAGTGGAGACTGAGGGGAGACCTCATTGCTGTCTACAACTTCCTCGTGAAGGGAAGGGGCAGATCCTGATCTCTTCTCTGTGCTGACCAGTGACGGGACCAATGGGAATGGCCTGAAGTTGTGTCAGGGGAGGTTTAGGTTGGATATCAGGAAAAGGTTTTTCACCCAGAGGGTGACTGGACACTGGAACAGGCTCCCCAGAGATGTGGTAACAGCACCAAGCTTGACAGAGTTCAAGCATTTGGACAGTGCTCTCAAGCTCATGCTGGGACTCTCGGGGTGTCCTGTGCAGGGCCAGGAGTTGGACTTGATGATCCTTGAGGGTCCCTTACAGCTCAGCATATTCTCTGATTCTGTGATTCTATGGTTAGAAGGAGAATCTTATGGACCAGAAAGCTATAGGTGACTCCTCCTCACTCAAGAACTGGGTAGATCAACTGATCCATAGGGCATAGATGTCACCTCCTCCTCCTTGTGTCAGGCAGTGTCCTGAAGACATAGAGAGGTGTACCTGCATCAAAGTCACAGTCAAGACAACCTATTTACAGATTCCCTTTAGAAATCCTACAGATTACTATGTTCAAAATGTCCATGCTTGCTTCTGTTCCTACACAGTGGCACAACTTGAAACAGCCTCTCATTAGCACACTGTAACTGGGGAAAGAGTCCATTTTTCTTCCATACCAAAGCCTAATCTTGACAGAGATGAAAATATAGAACTGAACTGTAATTTTGGACTGTGAAACTGGGTTTTTTTGAGGCAGTGACATTGTGTGTTTGCTTATAGCAATTTGGCAAACACTTCAGATTGGACAAGACATTTCTCTTTGAGAAATGCCTGCTGTTCCTGTGTAATAAGAACTTTAGAAGAAACTACTCACGTATTTTGCTATCCATTCTTATTTTATGGGATTTGAGCCAAACCATACTTGAAAAATGCTGTGCACCACAAGAATTCGTTTACAATCATGAATCTTTTTCCTTCTTTTCTGCAATATGCATAAAGGTGGGCTTTTTTCCTTTTTTTGAGCAAGTCACAGTCTATATTCTAGCCTATTCTATAATTCCTTCAAAAGAGGAAACTGTGTTCCCACTCTGTCTGTGGTCTTGGGATTTGTATGCCTGTGTCTGAGAACTTTTTTTTTTTTTTTTTTTTTTTTTTTGTTCTGACATTCACTTTCTCAGTATTCACAAAAGGCTTTCCCATTCACGTTCATCGCTTCAGGGAGATGAACTTTTTTTTTTTAGAAATATAATTCTTAATAAAACTGAGAAATATCACATATGAAACATCAGGTTAAAAGAGCTTCAAGGGATTGATCATGGTGACAAGCTAGAAAGATAAGAATTAAGTTACAAGCTTTCCTTCTATTCCTACTGAAATGCGGAAACAAAGCTTTCCAACTTAATCTCGAGGCAACATATCTTCCCTACTGCTACTGTCCCTTATTACACAAAAAGAAACTTCTATTCCCCTTTGAACAATAGAATAATTGCCCAAGAAAGCATGCCAGGCTCTGTCCTTAAGGCTAGCTGTCCCTGTCAGTGAGTGCAGAAGGAGGTGACAACAGAAACACTTGAAAGGAAAGGGAAAGTCAATAAGTCTGTATTTACTGTTGAGAAATATTGAAAAGTGTCTTTTGTATTGTACAACTCCCCTGTGGCCACTCAGGCATTGCTTTAGAGTTGAACTTCCATGGCATCGGCTTTTGAAGTGTTGCAGCAGACCCAGCAGTGACCAGCAGTGCTGCTAATCTTTTCTCCATGACCATGAAGAGCAGGTCAGCTGGGTCACTCTCAGCCGTTTCCATGTTGGATAGATGGCTGTGGCTGAGGGATTTAGGGCAAAGACCACATGATGACGGGGTGTGCTCGTCACAGATGCCTCAATGACTTTGCTCAAGACGTTGAGGTCAGCGACAGGATGTTACTCAGTGAAGGCACTGCTATCACACAGCAGCAAGGACATGTCTCTGGAACAACTACGCAAAACGAGATAAAGCAGATGAAGAGGGCTTTTTTCCTTTGCTTGTTTCCATCTGCTGGTGTGTCATTGAAGCTGGTGAGATGTCTTGCAACCCCTTTTTTCCCCTCACTGGCTATGTAATGATGTTTTACTGTGAGAAGATGCTAATATTTTCAGAATGGACACAAACAAATGGGAATAATGAGGATACAAATAGCACAATTAGCCTAAAAGGTTCTTTCTACTTATTTTAGCACTAAATTAGTTGATCCCAGTGTGATCTGACATGGTAATTCCCATGTGTTTCACACGCTCCTTTTGTAGTTCAGTCCCATCCAAACCTCACTGTAATTTATTTCATCATTCTCCTCTTTTAATGCCATGATGGTGTGTTCCTATTAGTCTGCATGACAATATGATACTAAGTTCCAGTTTTTTCTTCTTCCTTTCTTTCCCTCACACTTTTTGTTTTGTTCACCCAGTGCAGTGTACTGCAACTTTTACCTTCTCACACTTAGCATGTTCTTGGCTCCTACCCTTCACTGACATATAAAAATTGAGACACATTTCCTGTAGCCATGTCCATTAATGGCAAATAGATGTACTGGAAAAGCAAAACTTTCAGAGCTCCTCAAACACTGCAAAGTATCCATCAGTATTATTTCTTTGCCTTAATAAATGTGCTCTGGCCCAACACAAGTCCCTTTGGACTGCTGTCTGCAAATGTATGAGATTGACTTTTACTGGACAAAAGACAAATACTCTGAAATTCCGATATTCTGCTTACAAAAGTATTTGTGGGGAAAGAATTGCATGTTTTCGTGACTAATTCTGCCAAGAAGAGAATATTCACCATATGACTTTCTGTTGAGTTCCAACTAAACCCCCCACCCCTCCAGAGATCATACAATTTCAAGTACTTTCAGAGAATCTGTTTTGATCAGTTTGAAGAGAAAAACACTCACCAAAATTAGTATTAGTTATGAACAAGGAAGACACCTTAGAAATCTGAGTATTATGCAAGCCAATAGATAGATGACATTGGCTACACAGCTGCATTATTGCAAGCAAATTAATACATTTCAATTTTTTCTTGTTCTTATATTGAAATTTTGCATGCTGGGGGTGTTTAGAAGTTCAGAGGACGGAAGCAATATTAATTTAGCTGTGTCCCATTCTGTGCAAATACAGACCAAAGAAAGTTCCTGTTCCTGACAGGCAAAATTTCAAGCATTAGACATGAAGACATGGGCAGGTGAATGTAGAATAATGTTTCTTTTTCACTGTGGAATGTAGAAATTGTCACCTTATACAGTCTGAAAGCAGGATACTGTTTATGAGAGGAAGAGGGATAATTTTAGTCAAAATTCAAAAGACTACAACCCCCTGGAGGTGAGGTAGCTTGTCAGTTAATGGTTTAAGCTCTAAGGAGACTAGAGACACTATGCTATGATTTTTTTAAAGTTTGCAGCAGTAATAAGAAGGAGAGAAATGCCTTTGAGATGAGGAGCTGAATTCTAGATGCAGCTGGTTAATAGAAGGGAACCAAGGGAACAGTTGTTGCTAAGGAGTTTTAATGAGGCAGTGTATAAATTTTGGGTAAATAAATTAAAATAATAACTTTATACTGTACAGCATACCTGTGAATATAAAACTGCAGGTTCCATTAAATAGCCTAGAGAACTGAGACTTAGCTCATTTCTGTTGTTTATTTGTTCCTCCACCTCTTATATGTCCACATAACACTTCCAAACATATTAATCAGTTCATGTCTGAAGAAGTCTTCAATTGGCTGTGGTGTGAGGAAGGACTCCAAGCAGGACTAGTGTATTTCAGGGGAGCCAGAGGTCAGCCACAGTAAAACAAAAATTGGATTTGAAAAATACTCATGTCCAATACCAATTTTACCTAGTCTTGGCAAAATCAGGTTAGAGCAGCATTTTGTTGTGTTGATAAATGGCTGTACCTCTTCTTATTCAAATGAATAATCTGTCCCTATACACTCCATACTCCAAAGATAAAAATTTCTTCCCAAGGCAATGGAAGCCTACACCACTTCAGTAATTCCTTGGAGCACTATTTTTAAACAATAATTTTTCTGGTTAAAAAAAAAAAATTAAAAACTTTGGATGACAATTCTAGATATTTCTGGTATTGACTACTTTATCACATTTAAGACCTAAGCATTGCTATGTGGGAAAATAAGATATTCCTATCACAGCCCATTCCAAAAGTCACATCCTCTTGCTCATATATAGCTCAGTGTCATTTAAAACAAGAGGGCTGGAGCATGTGAGCTGGGGAGACATCCCAGTACACAGTTTGCTCGTGTAACTGTGAGAGATGGGGTGTCCTGTGTGAAGGTCACTAGTGTGGTTATGGTTAATGACCTTACTCCATGGCAGGTCACAGGACTTCTGAAACCTCAAAATGAACACGAAGCTAATTACTGCATCCCTGTGTTTACATATTGCATATGCCAATGGGCCCTAACTCTGGCCTTTGTGAGCCTGAGCTACTATAATTGAGGAATCTGTCTTGTGAAGAGTTTGGTTGTTTATTTTCCGTTTGTTGCTGCCAAGAGGGCTTCTCATTTCCTTTCCTAGCAAGGGTTTTGACTCTTTAACTTTAACACATTTCCAGCCTCCAGTAGTAGGGCTGCTGAGACCGGGAATCCACTAGCTGCAACACGAAGGAAAATGGCATCCTGGGGATATCCCAAGCGAGGCAGAGCACGGTCATAACCCAGCTGCCACTGCCACTGGCTGGCAAACAAGGGCACAACCTAGAGAAGAGATCTGGGTGAATAGGCTTCAGAGGGAAAAATAAGGCCAAAATGAGTCAAAATGATTTGTGAATCCAAAATAGCTAAGAGTAGAGGATGTACTGACTAGAAATCAAGGGCTGAAAAAGCTGGAAAAAGCCTTGTAGCATTTCAAGACTTGATCATAGGCAGGGCTGAAAGTTTTATAAGTTACTACTTGCAAACAGAGACACTAGAATCTGAACTAATTACTAGTTAATGTTTCATTTCACTACAAGTTATTTTGTTTGTGCTACTGTGAACATTAAATTCTCATCAAACCTCCCAGTTCTGACAGACACACATGACCCACACATGCAGGCAGTACATCCATGCTGTGTGCCTCTGTATCTGCGGTACTACACGTGAATGCACACCTTCTGTACATGTGCACTATGCCAAGGTTGTAATCTCTGGTTGATATGCATCTTGATAAACAGCCAGGTCAAAATGGTTGTGCCCTCAGATATCAAAATTAGTTTAAGCCCTGCAGGGTGCTGGGCTGACATTGTTTGTGCTCCTTGGAAGATGTTCTCCTTTCCTTTGCTGCTAGCTCCTCTCTTGTCACCCCTTGCCTCCTCCCTGCTCTGGGGAGCCTGGGAGCAGTGGGGAGGTGACTCATGCCCTGAGGTCCTCTGGAGCATGCTATAAAAATGTCCTGGGCATGCTGATGAGAAAAAGCATCAACCTCATATTAACAGGAATAGTGTCAAAGCTGAGACAGAAGTATGTGGTCAATTGTTCTTGTAAGGGAAGTGAATGAACAAAAAAGCTGATTGCATTCTTTTATTAAAATGTGAACAATGTGAGAGCTGTCCTCCTCAGATCACTAAACCAAATAAGGGATAGAAATCAGCTCTTTTTCTCTTCTGATCTTCCCTTTTGGTGCCTCCTTGTCCTCCAGAATTGGCTAGCTGACTATATTTTAGATGCCTGAGCTTTGTAGGAAAAGACAAAGGGAATACAAGCCCCTCAAGAACCCTTCTTCCTCCCCCTTCCAAAGTATCCATCAGATATTCATTCAGCACTAAATTTCCACCACCTGCCTAAACTCTTCCCTCTTGAATAAAAATGTTTGGGATTGAAAGCTCCAGCTTCGGGAAGTGAAATCTGCATCTGTGTCTATTCTGCCAAAGAAAAGAAGATAGAGGTCTGCTCCTTGTCCACAAAGTACAGGTTCACCTTCTGGCTTGCCACCAAGCCAGCTGAGGTTATTCTCTCCATAGCAGATGTGACTGGGGAAGAGGGCAGGTCAAACAGAGTCCTTAAACAAACTCCCAGCTATGTTATGCAGACACGCAGGAGTCTGTGTAGTCTCTGATCTTCCTACCTGGCACAGCTGGGAACAGCTGTGGCACAACTTATTCATGGTACCTTCACCCTCATTGACTTCCCATTGTTTCAGGGAGAGGTACACAGAAAACTGCGACTATTCTCCCCTCTCAGTGCCTCAGGGCAGAGACCATGTGCAAAACAGCAGCATGTCATTCTCCCCCACGCCTCATCTCTTCCTTCCTCTGCCAGAACATCCTTGTATACCCGTCTTTCACCCCACACTGGTCTTCTATCACAACTCACAGTTAATGCTTCCAAAGCCCTTCCCCTAACTCCTAGTGATGTAAGGAGCTCTTTCTGAGGAAGGGACACATTTGTCTTGTCTCTGCTTGGAGGAGGAAATTATGCTCTTCCAGTATGTGTGCCATGGTGGGATACCATGACAACTTCTTTCTCTTGATTCTTCAGCAGATGCCACATCAAGTTGTTTTCTCACTTTTGGACAATATTGCTACAAAGTACATGTGAAGGGACATGGCTGCTGCGAGCAGTGCCCACCTGGCTCTCACCACCTGGAGACCTAAACCGCTCACAATTTTGACCTTAGTGTCCTGGAAAGAGGAGCAAGTGCAAGAGACAAGTTTGATAGCACATCTATCAAATTAGTCCAAGAATGCAAAACATTTGGGGTATGTGAGCTACAGAGTAAATCAGGCTGTGGATGTTTCAAGTCTAATGGCGACACATCCAGCACTGTTTAATCAGCTAAATCCTGGGCTATGGAACACTTCCATGTATAGCAATACTGCTATAACACTGCAGTCATGGGCAGCATGGCACTCATTCATTATTGTGTTACAGCTGCCCTTATTTTAAAGGGCCTGATCCAAGACCCACTGAAATCCCATTGACTTCAGAGTACTGTGGATCTAACCATAAAGCAGGGATTTTCAGCATTCCTTTGAAACAAAGTGAAAACAAAGGAGCATTTTTTGGCTGCTGTTTCTCCTCATCTCTCTGGATATTTGCCTGTTCTTCCCCACCCAGGCCGCTCTGCTTGTTTTTCCACCCAGGTCTCTGCATCTCCAGTCTCATTGTCTCTTCTCAGCTCACTCTCCCTGCCAGCTCTGACACCTGATGTAGCCTTTGGTCTGCTTTGGCTGCCACCTCCCAGCTCTCTTTCACCTTTGTAACTTTAAAAAGGGTACGAAGTTAAGTTATGAAGTTAAGCACTTGCTGCCATAACCTTGTGTTATAAAGGTCCAAAGAAGCTTCAGAACATTCCCAATGAGATGATAACATCCAGTGTTATTCTCAGAGATCCTAAAGATCGGGAGAGAGGTTGTGGGAACATCTATGGAAGATTTTTAAGGAGGTTAGACAAACAATCATCAGAGCCAGCCTAAGTATAGTAGCTCAGATCCATAGAAAAGTAAGGGACTAGATAATTCTTTGATAAGCATTTAGAAAATGGCTACAAAATTTCCACAAAACTCTTTCTTGCCTGCTGCCTCCCGCAAAACTCCCACAAAAAAGACAGCATACTGCCCATTTACAGAGCATAAATCCAAGTATCTCTGTCCACTGATATCAGTATAAGGCCTCCTGCTGTCATTTACCATGCTCAGACTTTTATTTGGGCCTGAGTCAAAGAACTGAAATCAACTTCTCATTCTTTTTGTCCAGTTCAGTCATTTCCATTGCAGAGATATCTGTTCATGTTTCTCTCTGCATTCACCAACTTTGAATAATTGTTACAGGAAGAGTAAAGGGCTGGATTTTCTTGCTAATTTACCAGAGATACAAGGTAGCATCTCTCTGCCAGTGAAAATGTGTCTATTTCAAGAACAGATGCAGATGTGGTCCATGAGGGACATATTGCTATATAATTAAGTCTGAAAAAAAAAAAAAAAAAAAAAAAAAAAAAAAAGGATAGATGCAAGCAAATATTATTTTTCAGTAATTTCTGTTAAGGCAATTTCGAAGTGACAAAAAAATTGGAATCAAAAATCCAACATTCTTCATTTAAAAATGTGGTGGCCATGCAAAATTCAGAAAAAGCATTTTCTAAATTTTCTAATTTTAGTTCCTTGAAATTCAAAATGGTAGCAGAAGAATTAACTGTTGCTCTGTGAGTGAAATGTATACAGCTGACAGTAAGGTCAGAATTTGACAACTGTGGGGATTTTCTATTGTTGTTTTGTTTTACAAGCAAAATGACCCAGTAATGAAATTTCTCAATTCTAATCTAATCCTCCCCAATAGTTACAGCAAACAGTAGCCCCAGTGTAAAGATTTACAGCTACAGTTATGTCTCTGCTTTGTTCTTGAGCGTGTATTTACTTCTGCCCATTTGCCTTCTGAAATTCTCTCTCGTTTGTCATCTGAAGAACTCCGTTTAAAAGGAAAACAGGCTTCAGACATGAAACACAGCTACATTCCTGAAACATGAGATGAGCAACCTTTAATTCATGCAACCTTTCATTTACAGTAATGTTTAATGGATGGGCTGGTTTCATTATGGACAATGCCTCTCCCTGTCATTAGCCTGCAGAAAGGTCTAAAACTCTTAAGCATTTAAAGGAGCTCCATTTCAGGCTCTGTATTCCCTCCTCCCCTCCCTCCCCCACTCCCCATCACCCCCTGTGACTGCCCTTTTTCTAAGTGCATAATCTAAATGCTGTACTCTGCAAATTGCACTTATTGCTGTCTTCGAGCTTCGAAGAACCCTTCTGAACACTTTTTATACAAACCCTAACAAGGTCAAAGTTGGAAAAATCTCAGCTGGTGGACTTGGATCCCATGAGCTAGTGACCATTTATAATTAATATTAATGAATGGCAGATGACAGATGTTTATTGCCTAAGCAGAAATGTGCATTGCTAAACCAGAAGGATTTAGTTTAAATCCAGAGGAACTGACTTTATTTCTTGTACGGATGTGGGGTGGTGGTGGGGAATGCCAGTGGGTGATCCAGCCCCTACTACCTTTAGGCATGAGCATGGAAACAATAATTCTGTAAAAAAGAATCCTGAGCTCTCTATTTGAAGTATGACATTTAGCCCTTCAAAATATTAATTGAAGTAAGGAGGACTCTCTGTGCACTTTGGCAGCTCCGATTTGCAGCAGTAGCAGGTTTTATCCACAGAGTCTAAAGCACCAAAATTAAGGGACTCTTATCTCTGTTTTACACTTGTGGAACCTGAGGATGTGATATAAAGAAAAGAAGTATTTGTCACTGAGACAAAGGACTGCATTCCTAGACACAGTATATTTTTGCTACTGGATTTTTTTTTCCATAGTGGTCTTAAATTAAACTAAAGCTATGATGCATAAATCTCTCAAGTTTAAATGTGACACAATGGAAGATGTAACATGGAGATGGAAGAATCTTGTCTCTCTGAATACCTGTGAATACTTAAGGCTGATGGAATCCGGTTTCTATCTGAAAGAAACTCTTTCACAGCACATAAATTAACTTCCTGGACATAGAGACATCTTGGTTAACATTTTCAAAAGTACAAGAACAATTTTAAATAACTTCTTAGAGTTTCTGGTTGAGGTTGGAGTAAGAGTCTATTTGTTCTAAATCCCTTGGACAAAGCACCCTACTCCTTATAGTATCTTGCTACAGTATGTGTGCACCTATTTGCTGTTTTCTTGCCCCTGAGATTTCTACACTTCTGTATTACACTGTCTGTAAACTGTCTCTGAGTATGCCATTCCAGACCCTTGCAAAATATTATTTGGTTTAATGGCTACAGGGTTAGTCTCAGGTCTTATAAAAGAGTGCCAAAGGAGTTGTTAAAAAAAAGCAGGTGGTGCTCAAATCTACAGAAACAGTGAGCAGTTTCTGCTTTTGGCTAAAGCAGAAGTTCTTGGTGAAGGCAAGAAAACGATTCGTTACTCAGTTTGAAAGAGAAGCATGAACTTATTTGGTGACTAGTGTACAGTGGGCTTCTTCAGCTGGAGGCAGGAGACAGCTGGAGAGAGAGGTTGCTGATCCCCATAGTCCCAATTTTTCCCAGAAAGGCTAGAGAGGATCCTGACTTGTTGCAATACATCGTTGTATTGAAAATATCACTTGCTGAGCTTTTGCAACAGGTTCCTTAGAACCTTTCTTGCATTCCAATAGTTCAGCAGCTGCAACCAGCCCTGCTGTATGGGCTGTACACACACCACAGGAACACCTAGGGTGTTACCATTTTACCAGCACTGCTGTAACACTCTTAAGGCACCAGACAAGTAGAAAAATAAAACATACAATTTGTGCCAAATGGTCATTGTGCACTGCTGGCAGGATCTGTGGGAGACAGGACCAGGGCAGATCTTCTGGTGGAGGTGGATCAGGGGCTGCAGATCTTCCTTGGCACTTGGGGGTGCCCTGTCATGAGAGGTTGTGTTTTCATCTCAGTGGGGGCTGCATCTCCTCCAGCATTTGGGCCACGCAGCCTCACCCACATCCATCTCAAGAGCATGGCAGTCGGTTTGTGAAGCATCCAAGTGAAGTGGGCTCCGGTGATGCACTGTCACATGGCAAAATCATTCTTCACATTCCACTTCCAGCTACTCATAAAGTTGGCTGCTCACTTCAGTGTGCAAAGCTGTGTTACTACAAAAAGCTCTAAATGCACAGTTCATCCTCAGAGGGATTTAAAAAGAATAAACTTATCACATTCTTGGGGAAGAAAAAAAAAAGAAGGCAAGACAGCCTGGATAAAATTCACATGGACAATTCTATTTGAGATTCATGTTAAATTGAAGTTTTATGGGCAATGTTAAAATATTTGCATTCTTTTTCTGCATATCCACCATGATCCCTACTTAGAAATATTTTTTTAATATTTTATATGTGTTGATTTTCCAAAAAAAAGGAAAATACCAGATTACCAAAGTCATCACATTTCCCAGAAACTTACTGATTTCAATGAAGTCCCAATCAAAAGCAGACAAGTGTTTGAAACAACCTTGTCTTTTGTGTTAGGTTTCTGCCCAGTATCCTTCCAGCTTGTCCATTGGGTTGGCCTCTGGCAACCCTCCTGGCAAGCTGGCAAAGACTCAACAGCTTGAAAACCTGAGATCCCTTTGGCAATTTGGTCCAAGATTCCCAAGCTTCCTTGGGCTAAATTCTGAATCCTTTTGGCATATAAATTCCCTGAGCCTTTTTCAGAGGCAGTCCACAAGTCTCTCTGATCCCAATGTCCTTTTCCATAAGCTTCTCTCCAGCGGGTAAACTGCCAAGTATTCCCTCAGTAGGTGAGAAAAAACCTTCAGAAACATGGAGATGGCCAAAGTTAAATCTCATGTCACCCTTTTAGAGAGGGAACCTTTGGAGTCTCTGATCCATATGAAATTTAGAAGCCTGACCTGTCATTTTAATCAATGTGAAAATGTATTTGGAAATATTGGCACTACTTAGAGAGGGGCGAATCAATGCTTTGGCCAGCTGAAATAGTACACACACACTGGAGACACAAAGCAGAAAGAGACAGTCAATTTTCAACACCTTGATTTGAAAAGTATCCTTGAAAGCAATTCTCCCTTCAATTACCAAACACCAACTTTGGCAATCTCTGTGTGTTTGAGCAAGTACAATACAGAGGTCAGAATCGGGCCTCTGGTGAATTTAGGTAATAACATCCTGCTTCTGTGCTGATGGTTTTGCTGAGAGGATCCATCAGGAGCTGCTGTCCCTCTGTATGTTACCTGCTGCTGACAGGCTGATCCAGCTGTCCAGCTGGCCTGGGGTGCACAGGGACTCCTGTCTACCTGTCGGCACAGGTGTCACCCCAGGCAGAAATGCAAACAAACGATGCTCAGAGTGGAGGGGACAAGTGAACCGTGTTGAAAGGGGCCAGAGGTGCATCCTGCTGACCCCTCATCTTCCTTTATCTTCCCAGCATATCAGAAAACTTAAGAAAATGTAAGGAGGGGGCTCCAGGGGGAGGCTATAGGTGCACCTATACCAGCAAATGAAATGGTAGAAGATGCCCAGGCTCCCTGGTCCTGTTCCAGGGCAGGAACTGCTGGCCTGATCCAAGTGTTGGAGTCAGCACTTGCAAAATGCCTCCAGGATCTGTACTCAGTCACCAATATAGCTCAGCTCTGAGTCATGGTCAATAATGGAAAAAGGCATTCCTCGGGATGCACCCAGACATTGGGGTCATATAAGTATCATCTGGATTACTAGGTTCCATTGAGGCAATCAGTTTCAGTAAAGTCAAAGAAAATATCTTTCCTCACTTATCCCTCCCTTCAGACCACACCAAGCACAATTTTGAGTACTAAAGAAACAAGTTTCTTTGGGGGTTTTCTCCATTTTACTCTTCTACAAGAAAGAGTTTAAATGACTGCTGAGGCACTAGCATCTGTCTCTTATCATGTATAACTTTTCTTGATTATTTCTAGAACAGCAGACTAAACATGCAGCTCTGACATAATGCATCATCACATTTTTATTTCTGGTTTGTTCAAAAGCCTGCACCAGCTGAAGAAAGTCTCTAAAAAAGATGATATTTATGACCTCAATCCAAGGTAATGGGAGGGCTTGGATTATTGGTGACTGAAAGGAAAACAAGCTATTAGTGATTTCTCCCCCCCAATATTCCGATGCTTTAACAACAGGGTAAGGGCTTTTGGTACCAATCACTATTATTCCCAATCTTTGTAGTGGTTCCTGATTCTCCTAGTTCTTAAAAGAGGCCTATCAAGGGGATTTGGATACTCAAAGGCCTTTTAGCCTCTTTTAGGAGAGCTGTAAAAACCCAGTCCCATTCAGAAGCCACCATTAAAAGTCTCAAAGGAAGAAAATGCCAATTTACTGAATACCAGCATGGTCTATGTCACTTCCTGTCCTAAGGAACAGGGAGTGATTTTCTGGTCTGCTAAATTGCCATTACTTTCCTGTCTTTGGAAACTGTGTTCAGACTTTATAGGCTGCGGGTTGTTATGAGATGAAAACTGTTATGTAATTACAAAATTGGTGTTAGCACATTCGTTCTGATTAAAACAAGGCTGCTAACCAATTCCCTTAGTCCCAACAGACAAGCATGAAGGGAATAAATCCCCACAAGCACTTGTTTGAAGAGGCAACAGTAAATGTCTCCACAAACAGCAAACAAAACTCATTACAGGAATTGTTCTTGTCTGGCTGCTTCTTTGACTGAAGGATATTCTATTTTCAGGCACAGGCAATATCTTTTCTATGGCACAGGAAAGGCACATCCAACTGGGTTCTATCGCAAGAGGTCATCACGAGCCAGGGACTTTCCATGAGCCTTGCTTATGAGCTCATGAGTGTAGAAGTGTCATTTCCCAACCATCCACAGAAGAAATTGTATCTCCTGACTTCCCATACACCTAACAGGATACAACTTTCTCCTTATCTCCTACAGCAGTGAAAAACCCATCTCCTGTCTTGGCGTAACTAATCTGGTCAGCCTCCTCCCATTCCTCTTTGTCTGCTTTATGCAAACTGCTGGGGTGCAGGCCCAAGCTATTTCTGTATTTGGAAACAACATTCTCATTCCTGCTAATATGCCTCTTTCAGCACTGTTCTTGCAAGAACAAGCTAGCACACATAATGTAAATAAGAACATTTCTCAAGTAGATGCAATCTAGTAGTCCAGATCCTATTTTTGGAGGCAAGTGAGTGTTAAGGATCCTCATACAAAGACATCTAAAGTCTAAATCTAGAGAAGTATTTGCACTCTTAAGAGGACAAAGGACATGTAAGTACAAGTTAGTCACCAAGTCCCATAATACAGTTGCTCAACCATAAGTATCAATAGCTTTTGAGGTATAGCATCATCATAGAATCACAGGATGGGTTGCATTAGAATGGGTCTTAAAGATCTTCTAATTCCAACTCCCTGCCATGGGCAGGGACACCTTTCACTATACCAAATTTTTTGAAGCTCTATCCAACCCGGTCTTGAACATTTCCAAGGAATGGGGCAGCTTGTTCTAGAAATTCTTTCTAAGATCTAATCTACATCTACTGTCTTTCCTTTTAAAGACATTCTTCCTTGCCCTGTCACTACCTGCCTTTGTCAAAAGCCCCTTACCATTTTTCTTGTAGGCTTCCTTCAGGTACTGTAAGGCCCACCAAAGCCATCTCTTTTCCAGGCTGAACAATCCCAATTCTCTCAGTCTTTCCTCATAGGAGAGGGGCTCCATCCCTCTAATCACCCAGGTGTCCCTCCCCTGGGCTTGCTCAAAAAAGTCAGTGTCCTTCCTGTGCCTAGACTCCAGACCTGAATGCAGTGTTCCGGTGGGGTCTTACAGGAGAGGAGGGGCAGAATCCCCTCCCTCACCCTGCTGGCCATGTGACTTTGGATGCAATCCATGCATGACACCCTGGCTTTCTGATCTGCAGGAGCACATTTCTGGGTCATGTCCAGCCTCATCCATCAGCACCCCAAGTCCTTCTTGGCAGCGCTGCTCTCCATCTGTTCAGCCCCACAGCCTGTACTGACACTGCAAGTTGTCCCAACCTAGGTGCAGCACCATGTACTTAGTCTTGTTAAACCTCATTAGATTCCCATGGGGACACTTTCGGGGCTTGTCCAGGTATCTTTGATTATCTAAGACCACCACACATAACTATGGATATGACGTGCATTAAGATCTGTATCCAACTGCACTGGTATGGATACCAGATAGATTATCATCATGCATCTCAACCGCAGGAGAACATAGGTTTGGCCAAGTTACTTGCTCCTTGAATGTCTTTGGACCTTAGCTCTGTTAAATTTTTAACCTATATTCTCTTCAGCATTTGTAACATCTTCAGCAGTAAGGCAGCTCAGGAAATGCACTGAGCTGTGTAGCATCTAGATTGTTCTGAAGTTGTTGACCTTCACACTCTGGTTACCCAGAAATCTAGTGATTATAAGATAGGGCCACAATAGCTAAGGGAAAAAATAAAAGACTGCTGTGAAAAAAGTTATGCAGTTATGCTGTTTAAACTTCAAAAACTCATACCAGATGAATCAGCCACTTGTGGCTTGGGAATGAAAGGAGAAAGTCCATTGCATCACTGGGCAGCTGGGGGTTTGGAGGATTGTTATCTTGGCAAGTAGTGTGAGTACATGCTACAGGCTATGTTCCAGAAAAAAATGTGTCACTTTTCTTGAAAATGAGAATGATCTGCTCATTTGCATAATATGGCATGACTGTATTGTTGACAGAGCTAAAGTAAGGGAGTTCAGAGCCTGGGGCACCCTCCTCTTCCTGGTTTCTTTGCTCAGCATGGTTTCTTTGTGTCACGCTGTTGTCCAGGCCATATCATGAGGAAAGTGTGACAGACTTTTAGTCTACGAAGACTAAAAATGCCTCTGAGAAGGGGGGAAGGAGAGCAGTACAGTGTGGTGGAACTTAACCTTTAGGTTTTGTCCCTGTACCTCATGGGGTACAGAGGAATTGGGGCACTGGTACTGCAGAACCAGTGCTGACAGGGATCCAGTAGCCAGGAAAGTGCCAAGAGGTCAGACAAGGCTGTGAGGGGTGTGAAAGAACACTGTGGCATGTTACAGCAGTGGCTTGTGGTCTTTTATTGCAGCTCTTCAGCTTATTACAGTGTAGTGGGGAGGATTTGTGGTCCGTGGTGACAGTCACAGGAGAAGCAGTGGGACCCTTCCAGAGAGGGGCCTGTTACATCAGATCCTGCAATTCCGACAGGAGAAATTCCATGACTCCTCTTGCTCTTTTTGCTCTCCCATGGTAAATGTCTTCATGGGAGTGATGAAAGAAATACAATCATCACAAACATCTGATGCCAGATTCTCATCCCTCTGGGATTTCCATGAGGCCTACCCTGTAATACTTCCCCCCATCATCAAAGTGAAGCAGTTTGCCCAACCAGATATTTTCTTATGGTGTTTTGGGATTTCAGCACCCAAGTACCCTGTAATAATTACAGCTGAATATAATAAGTGGGACTAAGTGACAATGCTTAAAGCATAAGAACTCTGTCACCTGTGATAGTCAATCCATGTTAGTCATGATTTTCTGTCTGTCACATAGTGCTTCTGAGTACCAAGGCCTCCCAAGCCATGGCCAATGCTTCCTCCTGCTAATCCATAAAATACAGCTATAGATCTAGTGGAAATACCCTATCTGATGAGATAATGCAAAGCCTTCTCTGAAATACCCTGGCTTGTTTAAATAGACGTATTCAGACATGGATTGCATAAATACAGACACAGGAATTTCTTTGATCCGGGGCTATAAAATACATTAAAAATAACTCAGCACCTTGAATCTGATTAGACATGTGATTATATTGTTATCCAAACTAATTTCATGTCTGCATTTAATTTGAACTACTGCACTTCTCAAAATTATATCAAGTTTTTAGATTTTCATCAATATAGGAATTTGCTATTAGTAGAAGCAGCAAGGTATCTCCTGTGTACCAGAAAACTCCACTGTGTACCAGTGCCTGCAGGTCAGTTATTCCAGTACAGTTGTCTGTACAAAGCTTTAGTTCCAACACAAAAGCTACTTTAGCACCAATTAATTACTTTATTGTAATATATAGTGCAAGTATTATACATTTGCAATATAATTGTTGTAATATCTAATATCAGAGACACATTGGATTCTCATGAATGTTTCTCTGATATTATATATATTCTCTTCATAAGCAAAACACTCTATTGCAAAATGTTTCTTCTCCTGTCTAAAAATACTTACCCTATTTTTATTTTTTTAAAATTTTTGAACGGTTGAATTGAATCTATAAGAGGAAACAAACGTTAGTGCATCATAGTAGGAATTCCGTGACCCACCGGGAAAGTTCACCCGCAGGCAAAATAAAGCAAAGACGGACGGTACAGTGGCAGGAAGGGCACGGGCGGGAACTTTAGGACACGGCCGGAGAGGACGGAGTAGGGAACCTGCGGCTGCGGTGGCCGCCCGCGCCCCGCCTGGCGCGGAACCGCGACGCCCCCGCGCGGGCGGCACCGGCACTGCAGCACAGCCGCGGGAACAGGCGCAGACAGGCACCGAGAGAGAGAAACGTAGCCACACACGCATAAAATGTTACAGCTTCAGCCCGGGAGAGCTGTCTAACGAGAACATTCTTCGTAAATGAAACCGAAATTCCAAGAGAATATATTCCTCTAAGTCATGTTATTGCATCTTTTACTTCTTCGCTGAGTTTCAGTTTTAATGATGGCCTTGCCTTGTCGTCTTCTTCAAAGGCAAAGTAGGTCAAAAAAATACACAATGGTTTGGGTTTGAAGGGGCAGCCCTGCCGTGGGCAGGAACACCTTCCACAAGACCAGATTGCTTCAAGCCCCATCCAAACTTGCCACAAATGCTTCCAGGGATGGGCTATCCACAGCTTCTCTGGAAAACTTTTTCAGTGTCTTGCCACTCAAAACAAAGATTTCCTCTTAACATCTAATCTAAATATCTGATCTTGTAGTTTAAAACCTTTCCACCTTGTCCTATCACTATCTGTGCATATAAAGAATTGTTCTTCATCTTTTTTTTTATAAGCTCTCTTTAAGTACCGAAGGGCCATCTCTTATTCAGAGATGAACTTGTAAACATAATGGCCCATGCAATTTTTGCACTTTTCATTTCAAGATAGCCAAATGCCCAAATTTCCAATGAATGATATCTGGTACCCAGTTCAAGGTGCTGCTATAAAGTGCATTTCAGCAAGTAGAAGGAAGAAGAAAAAATATTCAGGAATAAATCTCTGGGAAAAAGAGAGAAGGGAGGGTGATGTGCACAAGAATGGGGCTCCAGCTATATCCCAATGCTAGCTGAGAACTGCTGGTAGAATCTTCTCTTGGGTCTAAACCAAAACATGGACTGACTAGGAGCAACATTACACTGTCATATAAAAATTACCGTTTTTAAAAATAGTGGTGAAAGGAACTAAAGAGCCAGCAAAGATGACCCTTCTATGCTATATTGCCTTACTGTAACAGTATAGGTCTAGAGGGCAGATCTTTTTACAAATGGGAGCAGAATGGAGGTGGTAACATTAAATCCTGTACAAAGCTGCACAGAGGACTCCAAACTAGCTATCTTCAGAGTAGAAGAGAATTAGGACTCGGTTTTAAGTATTTTCCAGAGATCAGTTTTCCTTGTCATTTGTAAATTTTCTGTTTTCTGATTAAAACAGAAACAGTAAAGTCGTGCCTAGATAAGTCTCCAGCTAGACAAAGATATCTTATTCTTAGTATATCCACACACATATAAATACATATATCTTGGCCCATGACTGAATGGGAAACCATTGCATGTCACTCCAACATACTTAAAGAACTGTGGCTGGGAAGTCACAGCTGAATGATTTTGGCTAATCACCAAGTGAGTAATGTCAAACACTGAATGTCTGGACAGTTTCCATTCAAATAACATTTCATCTTGGGCCAACAGTATTTACAAACCACTGGAATGAAATCCCATACTGTCATTTATCCATTAGTAAGAGACAGCATTACAGCTGGGTAAGATGCAGCCTTACTTCTGCATGGAGGTCTCCCAGTTTTCCCAGTGGTGGTAGCTCTTTCTGAGCCTCCCACACCAGTTCTGCAAGTCACCCCTACTCACCTCTGCACATTTACAGCAATGGCATTTACAAATTCAGAGAGAGATTCTGCAGGTATGTGGGTGTATATTCAGGTAAACTCTGACTGGTTACCTGAAATTTAAGATATCATTTTACATTTAAAATTTTACTGTTTCAGAAACAACAAATTATAAAGGCAGATATTGGTCCCTACTTGACTTAATATGTGTATCTAAACCTTTTCTTGCTCTCTGATCCCAGGCAGTGGTGGTAAAGAATGGAGAAGTTGTAAAATATTCCCATAGAGCTACACAACAAGAAGATACAGCACATTCTCACATCTGGATCTTGCTCCTTGCCTTCTGCATTGTCTTCACTTCCTCTGAATCTCTCTTCCTTTATCTGACCTGTACCTTGCACCTCCTTGGATGGTTATCTGTTCTCAGAACAAAGCCACTTCCCCTGCACCTACTCCCTCATTGTGACATACTCCCACAGAGCTCAGTGAGACATCAAAAACCACTGTCTTTGGTTTTGAGGCAGGAATGGGCAAAATTTATAAAAATTTAGCACCATCAACAGCAAGAGCTACTGCCAGGTTTATGTAACTCCCCCTACACCAGTGTAGGAAAACCTGGATTATGTCTGTTGAAATTTAAAACCAAAAAGTATTCTCTCTGTAACAAAGAAGGACAGATTACTTTCACTAGTATCGTTATTGGGATATAATAAAAGAGTGTTTTGCCAGATGTTTTTAAATACTTGTCCAGAAATTTCTCCATGTAAGAAGGCATATGGGTAAGTATGAGATTTATCAGGAAAGCCTCCAGAGAGGTGGTCTTTGAAGATATCACTGGGATTCATCTAACTACAGGTGAATTTCAGCTGCATAGCTCAGTAGTTCCACACAGACAAAAAAATCTAATCTGTTTTGGGCTTGTGTGTACTTAATGTCATTCCTGCACTGGTTTGTAAAGCTCATAAAAGAAACAGAATCATAGCATCACAGAAATGTTTTGGTTGGAAGGGATCTTTGAGGATCATCTCTGTCATGGGTAGCGACATCTTTCACTAGATCAGGTTACTCAGATCCCCATCCAGCCTGACCTTGAACAATTCCACAGCTTCTAAGGGTAGCCTGTTCCAGTGTTGCACCACACTCAGCATAAAGAATTTCTTCCTCACATGCAAGCATAAATGCACTCTATTATATCATCTCCACAGCCAATATACAAAGTTTTAATGTTCCTAAGGGCACAGGATGCTTTATTGGAGAGGTCTGTAGCAGCAACAAATTCCTCAACATCTTACGTTATTTAAAGCAATAAAGTAGTTAAATACCTAATTTTGTGACAATGGTCTAGACCTTGATTTGAGACACATTTTAGTCTGAAGACCATCACATATACCTGTGCTTTGCCATGGGATTCATATTGCAATACCAAGAATCCCCTGGGATGTGTGTGTGGTGATTGGATTTCCAAATACTAACACTAGTGTCTAGCTCCTATTGGGAGATGCTAAATCCAGGGCTGGTTTTGCAGGTTATGGCAAAGTGAGTGACTCAGAAATCACAATAGTCTGAGTAAATCTTCTAATGTGGCATCATTTTTTTCAGGGAAAAAAAATAGGGAGGAGAAAAGAAAAAAATCCAGCAAAGATGAAAGCAAGGAGACAAGACAGGAAAGCAAAGGGCGAGCAGCCCGAAGACAAAACCGAGAACAGAGGGAAAACAACAGCAAAACGCAGCCGAAGAAAAGGAAAGCCCCAAACAAAGAACAGGACCTGGCACCCGCTGACACTGCACATTAGTGGCCCTCCATGATTGTTTAAGTCTTATGATGCTGCTATCTCTACCAGATCGCCCTGACAGGTGTTCCAACCATTCAGGCTGCAAACGGACAATGCTACCAGTTATTATTAAACTTTAAACAACATTCCAAATACTTCCTATATTCTCCAAGCAACCATAGTTTATTAAAGAGATTGACATGAGCCAAGGAAAAGAAATCTAAAGATGAGATACTTTAAAACTGTTATATTATATGCTTCCATGCATCTGTAAAAGGCAATTAAGAAATTTTGTATATATTAATAATAGGGTATAAAATATAGCAATATAATAATGAATGACATTCAGATGAACCATGTTCTTTTTCTTTGTAAAATATTTTTCAAGTTATTGTTTAAGTATGAGGCAAGAGATATGTCTAAATCAAAGACAAAAATTGTATCCCTTCATATATTGTACATAATTAAGAGAAGGAGGAAAACATTTCTGAAGAGCCAGTAGGAGCCCAAGGTTTTACAACCTCTGGTTGAGCAGGATGGGATTGCCCTGTGTTTTCCTGGTCCATGCTCCAGATATGGGTGAGAAACACCAGGAGAAAGCCAGCAGGGCTTCAGCTGCTGAGGGATAAGAAGCAGGAGCATCTGCAGCTTTGAAGACTGAATCCCTGAAGCAGAAGGAAACTGAGCTGAGCTTGAATAATGCTCTTATCTGTGGACAGCACAATGTTTTCTGGTCTAAACAGTGGTACTGTGTGCTGTTTTATGCTTTTTATACCTATGTGTAACTTAAGTCTACATTTCAAATCTTCTGGTGAATGACAAATCGTATTTGTAGGAGAGAACGTTGAGTTAATAAAAACCAGAAAAATAGATCATGTAAGTATGTGTTTTTCACAATGATGGTGTCACTTTTTCTGCTGGGGAAGGGAATAATTTAATAGCTTCACAGACAGAAGAGGACACAACTTACACCCACACTGTGCATCTAGCAAAAGAGTATCCAAGAAAATAAAATTGGAAACGCATACAAATTACAAACTTCTGTCCAATTTAACTTAATTTCCTATTCTGATTCTTCTCTCTGACACAGCAGAAGTGAAAATCTCCACTGCTCAGAGGAAAAACCAAATCCTGTTGTACCATTCAGGGTATGCTGGAGGCTAGAGCGGCCCATCAGTGAAACACAGATTATGCTCCACACTGAGTTGCTGCTCAGAAATGGACTTAGCCTTTACAGAAACATGTTGAGGAGCCAACATACCTCACAGAATGTGTTCTGTTGCCATGTTTTGCCCAATGATAGCTGTCATGGGGATAGCAGTCCACCCACTGTGGAGTGTGGACTAGAACAGATGGCAGGAGTCAGTTACCCTCCTTGTTCACTATTTCTGGTTCTCACAGTGAGTTTGACCTTCAAAAAGACCCTGTCCAACACTGAAGCCTGTCTCTCAGGCTGAGGACACCTGAGTGACAGGCCTCAGTGACTTTCCAAGGAATATCCTAATCATCCAGACAGCAGTGTAGCATGGTCTCCTACAGTTTGCTTTGTAAGAGCTTTGTCTCCAATGATACGTGTAGGTGCAGTAGTCTAACCACATGGTGTTTAAGGCGTCTACAGTTTGCCTCCTACGTTCAAGAGAATTAATTAAAACTTTCTGTAACCAGTCCCTGATTCTATGCATTTATTATATTTTTGCTGATGAGAAGACCGAAAGGCTGTATTTTACAGAGATGAGCATCATACACAAGTAACACTCCTCACACACAATGGAGGCTGAATGGGTGAGAGAGCAAAGCAGGGTGTGCTGAATGCCTGTGAGGAGCACCTTGCAGTGGGAGACTGGAGCAGAGGTGACTATTTGTGAGGTCCCAGCTCCATTGCATAACTTGTTTACACCCTCCTCCAGTGTGGTCTGGTCTCAGTCTCCCACTACTGATCCAAGCAGCAGCAGTGAAGTCCCTCCACCAACATCTTCCCACCTTGTTGGCAGTGGCAGCTGAGGTGGAGCTGGTCTTAGAGTAGTGGAGGGTGCAGAACCTGTGTGCAGCACTGAGGCTCTGGGTGATGCTGATGTAGAGAGAGGAAAGGAGAAATCCTCATGCTGCCAGACTCAGAAGCTGGCACCAAAAGATGAGGCGCAAGTAGCAGTTCTGGGCTGAGAGGTGTTGGTATCACAACAGAAAGGGAAACACAGTGCTTCAAAACTTCTCCTACAGCTGCAGTCACTCATCTCTCTGTGGTGCTGGTGGGCAAATAGGGATGTTCAACTTTGCAGAAAGAATTTACTGTTCAATTTACTTCCTCCAAGAATAGGGTTTTGGCCAGATGAAGCATCCCTACTTGGATTCAGCAAACTAGGTCAGCAGCTGGACCACATGAATAGTTGCACTTAGGGAAGATTTGTCTGCAACTCTTAAAACTAACCAGAAGGACTGTGTATTTTCCCTGTCTTGATTAAATATAGGAGCTAAATGGCAAGGAGGTTTGGTATGGAAGAGTGGCTTTTGATAGAAGCACAAACAAAATCTATAAAAATGAACAAGAAGAATGGCTTTTGATAGAGCCACAAACAAAATCTATAAAAATGAACAACAGTGTTCAGAAAGGAATTTTAAAAAAAGGAAAAAGCAAAACTAGATGCTATTCTCAGAATGTCCCTAATCTCAGTTATTCTCTACTACAACACTTGGAGGAGTCAAAGGAATGCCATTTATCTGGCAAAGATAAACAGAAGACTGGAAAAGCAGTATCAAGTAGTTCAAGAATTACAGACTGAGCGAAAAGAAAGAGGGAGAAAGGAAAAGGATACAAATGTCAGCTCTGTTATACACTGTCACAAAAACCTTTATTACAAATTCCCTGCTTACGCAAGAGGCAGTGACAAGTCTGTCTTAACAAGAGCAGAACTTGGAATGCTGTTACCTTTCAGCAAGGAATAAAAATGTAAACAGAATTTGGCCCACAGCAGTAATAATTTTATAGCATTAGCACCTGAAAAAACATGCTACCTCTTTCCTGGAAATGAACAAGGAAGTTGCTGTCATGTTTGCTTCCTCCCACACAGAAATATGTTTGATAATCTGGTTATAGCCATGGTGAAGCACTAAGAGGTATATCCAGGTCACTTGGGAAACTAAAATTTTCACAAGTCCTGGCACAGAATGTAGGCCACTCTGTTGGTAGGTGAGCTACCAATTGGGACTCCCAAGAAACTGAAGGAGAATAAGGACCTTTGTAGGCCAAGTGTATTGCAATAATACCTTTTGCCCATCCAGTAATAAATGTATAAAATCAGGAGTCAGTCATCTTACATGCTAGTGAGAGTTAATGAGAACTCATAGGACCTTACTGGAAAAGATCTGATTAAGTAGTAGGAGTAGCTGTGACTCAGCCCGTATAAAACTTCTTCCCTGAAAATTGCTTCCCAGTTAAAAAATATCTCAAAATCTTACGAGTCGATTTTAAGTGATTCCCAAAGAATTACAAACAGCTTTTCTAAAATGGGACCTAAATTGAATGGACATTAATTATAAGCCAAATTCATAGTGTGCCAATTATTAAAGAATATATCTGAAATCAAATATTAAATATCAGTTAGGGCCAGTAGATAAACACAAAACGAGTGCTATTTCTGACTCTTAAGCTGCTCAAGGAATTGTCATCAGTAACAAAGAGACAGAAAAAAGCAAACAACTGTTATGTCCCAGGCTTCAAATCTATCTGACCAAGCTGTAGCTTGTTCTCTCACCTGAAGATCTGAATAAGGGAATCCAGTGTTGAAGAGTTTAAGTGCTGAACTGCTGAACCCTTCACTGAATTAGTCCCCACAGCTTTATTCTGAGCCACCACAGCAGAGCTGTCAGGCTGACCAATGCACTAAATAAATTTCAGGTTTTGCTCTGCCCTGTAGCAAAGTGGCAGCAGAAGAACCCATCAAAAGAATGGGACCATCATCATAATCACCATCATCCCCCACAATGAAAGTCTTGTGTCTCTACCAACAGTCTCTGGGAACTTGTGGTTGATGTGCTGACGGAAAAGCAGCACACGAATATTGTTATTAATTCGGAAGAATTCCTCTATAAGCCCTCATGAGTCACTATAATTATTTTTTGTTTCTGTGGTTTCAGGCTCTGAAACTTGTTGAAGGCTGAACTTTCGGATGCAGCATGAATTAACCATGACACTTGTACTTAACAACGCTATGCATTGTTATTTGCAGAGACAGCACTGCGTTTAGTTCACATGGTTCACATGAAGTTGCACAAATTCAAACAAAAACCTCTGCACAGGATGACATAACAGCTGATCATGGGAGCTACTCTTCAAAGTGACATTCTGCAAACATCAGCTACAGCTTCAGTCTTTCCTAAGTCCATCAGCAAGGGCTTGGTCACATTTTCAGGCTCAGATCTGCTACTTCACTGCCATTATTTAGCACAAAGCTTACTCATTAATGACCTTGCACTCTTACAAGCAAGCACACTCTGTAGTTACACATCCACAAATAATTTTCTCCTATGGCCTCTTGTTAATGGGGGGTTGGAGTTTTCCTAGAATTGTGCAATAAATTGGCATAACTTAAAGAGAACTTAAGTCAGCATGTTTGTTCACCATTTTAGTAATGCATCTGCCCTTCCTATTTTCATCTCCTAACTTTGCTGTGATACTCTTAGTGGGTTTAGGCCTGTCCTTTCAGATCTGGAATGCTAATTGCTTTTAAAAAGCAAGAGTACCCATTGATTGGTTTTGACACATAAATTTCTGTGTTTTCATGTGCAAATTCTTGTTGATGGTGTTCTATACAGTGTTTCAGAGTGCTAACAATGTCCATATAAAATAAAGTGAAATCAAATAGTCTTATTAGCAAGACTCACCTGTAATCAAGAAATCTCAGCCTGGGGAAAGGAGGGTAGGGTAAGCAGTGTCTCTTGGATAAAATTGGCAGCACAACTTCTTCTGTAGTCACTGCTGTGGAAGCAGTACAAATTCTGCAGGTGCTACAAAAATATGAGGCAATATAGCAAGGACAGGAGAGAATAAAGTTGTCAGCTGGTCCTCCACCCTTAAAAGGATGATGTGAACAAAATTAAACTAGTAACAGCAACCACATTTTCTTGTATAAAGGGAATAAAGCACCAGGATAAATGATCCCAGAATGAAACCAATGGGATTCAATTAATTTAGTTCTTGATGTGCGTACTGAAGGAAGCCAGAGATGAGACAAATTAATGCAGAGAAGGGAACAGAGTGCTGGCTGCCTGCAGATAAGCAAGAAGTTGAAAAACATGCTGTACTACTATTTAATCTATGCATGAAGTAATCTCTACTCATTTATAGTCTATTCCAGTACAACTGTGTCTAAACAGGTTAATAAAATTCTACAGATGTTCATACAGACATTGTCCAGGGGAAGCCAGTACAGTAACTAATACCTTGTTCTAGTAAAAACTCCAGTTTTCCCAGAGCATGATATTAAGGACCTGCTTCTGTGACTTTGAGGTAATTTTTGTTACTGAAAAACAGTAGGGCAGTTCCCTTCCTACTTTAGGCTACAGCACAAAATACCTGGTTTTACAAATGATTCAATCCTTACTATATCATCCATGTACTGTTTAAATACATAGCAGTTCATAAAGGAAGCTTCCACGAAAAAGGAAAATGTGGATAATATTTCTTATGGAAATCAACATAATCTGCTCAGGGCTGTGTTCCTGTTTCATAAGAAATGATGTATTGGTTTAGTATGCTGTCAAGGTTGAACAATGGTAGAAAATGAAAAACATCTCACAGTGAAAGCACAATTCCAAATGGTAAAGGAGGTTATTTTCCTCAGTGACACTTTGTTCATAAAAGAAACCTCCAGTGAGCAAATTACAACAGAATCTGTCCTATAGCTACTCTAATAATTCTGTTCTCTGGAAACAGGGTCTACAGTTTCAGACAACAGGAGGGAACTAAGAATGAGTAAACTATGTCCTCAAGACACTGGGTGGACAACTGCATTTTCCTGCTAGTTATTGAAAAAGTAATATCCAAAATAATAAACTAATGGTCATCCTTTTATCAGCCCTTTCCCCCCACTGTTACTCCTAAACTAGCTGATTGCAAGCCAGAGACCAAATAATGAGCAAGAATGTGTCAGTCTGTTTTTAAATGAGGAGATTTCTTGAACAGTGGTTGAAGAGCACAACTCTGCCATGTTTGGTGATAATGTCTCCCATGTCAGAGGCTTATGTCCTGTTGTCATTCTGTTCACTAATAATACCTGAGATATTACTGCTCTTCTAATGTGTCACTTCCATTGAAGAGTGACTTTGACCATTCAGAGTGTGATGAGCTTCTATTTTTTCCAGCTGCTAGTTACTCCTTTCTAAAACACTTATCTACCCACCAGCCCCTGCCTCCTTCTGTTCCACAGATGTGCCTCATGTAGGATAACTAACCCAGTTCTGCTGAGAACAAGACTGCGTGGTTTGGATGTCTGATGTGCCTCTGTGTGTGACTGGAGTCAGGGATGGAAGGACTGGTAGAGACTGCATTTTGGAACAGACACCTCTAAAGGAGGGAGGATATTAGATGAGCCAAAATTCTACTTTAAAACACATTGAAAGCCTTTGGGAGATTATTCACACATTATAGTCTTTTGTAGTTATCTTTGAGATGAATCCCAAGGGTAGAGCCTGACCTCATGGACTACAGCTTTGGCCCATTTCGACACCTTTGGAATATATTGTGCTATTTCTGTATTATTCTCCTTGCTACGGATGCTCAGCTCCCTTCCAAATGGGATTTGTAACAAATGAACAGTCTTCTTGAATGTTAATTAAGTTGTTTACATTATAGTTAATGAATAGTGAGGGCTGAATCTGCTACTCCCCATCCTGACAAATCCTCTTTGGAGTACCTTTTGGTGATAGCTTCCCAGACAATCTTGAGCAAGAGCACATATTCTACTCCTTATGAATCCTTTTACCTTGCTGGCATTATCTGAGCTCCAGTAGTGTATCAACAATGTAATTAGCATCCCTCATCTGTGGTTTCTTTTCACAGTCTATTTCCTACAACCTTACATTTGCTGTGCCAAATACATTACTGAAGTCTAGACATATTGTACTTGCTGTTTAGAGGGAAAGAAAAAGAAAGCCAAGTATTCTCATGGCAGTAGAAATCTTGCTTGAGATATCAAATTCTTGGTTTGGTTTGTTTTCCTTTTTTATACGAAAGAGAAATGTCAACACAAGAAAATTTCTTAAGCACATGCACCAAGAGACCAACATTTTCAAAACTAATCCCAGGGCAAAGAAAAGAATGATAATTAAAAGTAAGTATTTGAAAGTCAGCTGGGCACCTTAAGCTGAAATTCTGGTGCACCATTAGGGGGCCATCTCAATGTAAGATCTTAAGAATGAAGGTTTTAGAAAGACTTAGAAGTTTTATTCAGCTGAGACAGACTTGCTCAGGGATAAGTAAGAATTCTTTGCAATTTTCTCATGGGTCCTGCAGCATCCTAGGAGCAATTTCATACATTAGGAAATGCAGGTCCACTGCACTTTAGTGCCTGTCAGTGGGTGGTTAAGAAGCACAATGTGCACATTGTACCTAGGCTGTTATTAAAGAGGTATCAGCTATTTTTCAATATAAAAAGCTTTGTCTTCTGGCTACAAGAATAAATAATCCATCACTCAGGAATGCTGGATAGTCATAATTTCAAACCTATAAATCATACTTAGTGTGTTTTGTAACCAGTTTTACTGAAACTTCAAAAAATTCACAGTAGCAGCACCATGCATTGTATTATTTATTGCTCCAAGGGGGAGCTCCAGAAGCATCCTCCTCATCATTCAGCCATCTCCCCCTGTGGGAGAGCAATAACTGCCATGTTTTGAAGAACAGTTGACAGTATCAAAAGGAATTTCAAAGTTAATTTGAAAAGTGGACATTCTGTGATTGCTATAAGGCAACAGGCGATGCAAAGTGCTCAGAGGATTACTTAAAGGATGCATTGACAGCACAGTGTATTGTTTTAAACAGCCTTTAAACTTTTTAACTTGATTTTTTTTAATACAGTGACATAGATCTGTAGCCAAGGTGTCTTTGCACATGATTTGTGCAAGCAGTAACAGTGACTTACAATTCTGTACAAAGCTGTCTCTATAAATATGTGTTCCCTTGCACAAGCTCTGCTGAAGCTGGCCTGAAGCTCCCACAGTCTCTTTCCTCATCTAAGCACAAGAACAAATCTCTCAGAAGGCTGTGGCCAAAGGCTGAGAAGGTTCCTGTGGGCTTCTGTAAAGCAGCAAGATGAAAATCAAAGGGGAGAATTCAGAGCACCACATGAAGGCAGGAGCATACAAATTCAGAGAGTAAGAAGAAAAGGCCCCTTAGGCAGCAGTGGTAATTCACAGCTGAATGTAAACAGTGTCATATCACAAAGAAAGCAAACATCATACTGGGACACTCATACAGAAATACAGCCTGTAATATATATGAAACAACACTTCTTTTCTACTCAGTACTGCTAGAAGTATCAGCTGAAGTGCAATGTCCCCTTAAGGTATCACAGTTGAAGAAAGAAGTGCTATAACTAGAAATTGTTCAGGCAAAAGCACTGAGAGTGATCAAAGCTTAAAAAAAATAAGCTTCAGAAACATGTTCCCACATTTCCCTACCTACCTATGAAGCAGATAATAGCCATACAGCAGCACTGCCAAGGATGAGAGGGATATGGCCACAAATGGGAATCAACTGAAGGAAACAGAAATAAGTAATTATTCATCTGTACAAATTTCTCCCTTTCTGGATATACTAAACAATATAATTCACAGAGGGCATTTAACAAAAGAGAAAACAAAACACAAGGTTCCCATCACTAAAACAAATTTATCTCTTCCATCCCATCTGTAGCCAATATCTAATTTTACCCTTTCTCAGGATGTGTGTGTTTGCATTCCTAACTCCCTCATTCATTATTTTAGAAAAGAATAACACCTTTCCTACTCTTTTCTAAATAAAATTTACTCTCATTGTTTCCCAGTGATTCAAAGAAACACTGGAGTCTCCTAATTTGGAAGAAAAATGCAAAACATAAATGTTATCATCTTTCTTAGAGGAACAAAACTTGTGCTAACCTGCTGGAAAACTGGTAGCGAGCTGACCTAGTAAATTTCCAACTTGATGGCCGGTTTCACCCCAATTTGGGGAGAAAAATAAAAATAAAAAGAAAAAGAAAAAGAAAAATTAAGCGTGTACAAAGCAAGCGTTCAACAGACAGATCCTGAGCTGCCAGTCAGCAAACTTCTCGATATCGAAATATCTTCCCACTGCAAGTGTATCTTGAAAATGAGGATCCCATATAGGTATCCTCAAAAAGCAGAGCAAAGAGCTACTTAATGTAGTCAGAATTAAAAAGTGAATTCTTGGACTGAATCTCCAGGTGTGTGCATCAGTCTATGTCTACCCAAGCAAGTGATTTATTTCAAGCATATGCTGTGACCTGCAAGTAAAACAAACACATGCAATGGGACAGGGAGAATCCTATACTCCAAATACCAGGATCCAGAACAGTGAAATTTCACTGTAGTAGATGCTGGGCTTACAGATGTGTCCCAGTTTGGAGCAGACATCCGAGCTGAGCAGTGTTCCTCCTGTGTGACTGTTCCAATTCAAATCATGCACGCTAAGGCAACTAGGATCTCATGGCCAGGAAGCAGAGGAACACCTACTAAAAGGAAACCTGTAACCTGCAGAGTTACATCTGCTCACCAGCAAAACTGTGTAGGGCAGAAAGTGATGTGGCTGCTGAACTGATCTGAGCACAGGGAAGGGTCCATTTGATAAAAGCAGTGGTTAAAGAAGTCCCTCCAAAGGCACTACAGGAGGCAGAAAATCAGAAGTATAGAGGAGGAATGAAGCTTACATGAACCACTGATGGGATAGAAAATCTGGCCATAATATTAAGTCAGTAAAACATATTTTACCTGGAACATCTTAATTTCTAGCTCTGGATAATGTTTTTTCCTCAAAGTTTTCATTACAAAAAGAAAAACCTAGTCATCTGGCTTTTGTTTTGACCCTACACATGAAGGGTATTGCAGACTGCACAGTTGGTTGCAGCCTTAAACCTGGAAATAGGATGTTAGTGGGTGAGTCACATTAAAATTGTTCTCTTTCTATTCTTACTCACTACAGTTTTGTATTTCAAAATTTGAAGTAGCTTTTGCTACTGTCAGCCAGTTTAAGTAACGTAGCAAATTCTTTAGCTGCAATGTTCTCATTCATTTTCTACAGAATCTTAGATGATACTGAAGATCTACCCACAGACTTTTTACTGACTATTTGTCACTGTGTCCAGATGACCTGAACAATGTGTTCATTTCAAATTCAATGATCCATTAACCACACATATGAAACATAAGACTTATGAAGATCTTGTCTTTGACATCTGACAGTAATAAGGATGTGAACAAATACTTACATATGCACACATCATTATATTCTCAGCTGTAATTTAGAGAGCTTGTTTTGTGGTAGAAATCTTGAAACACCACCTTTGTCTTGTTTTACTCTATTTTCCACAATTCTATTAATACAGAATGATCAAGACCAAGACTCCCAGCAATACCCAAAGGAAAGTGAAATGCAGCCCTGAAAAAGGGCATAAGAAGTGATTTCAGCCCATTTTTAGTAGCTAGAAAAGAAAAAATTCTCTGACCACTGTGTACCAGTGAGAGGCCTCCTATACAACTTTCTGGATTCCAGTAACTAACAGCTTAAGTTGCTTCCCAAGGTGTTTGAGGTACATCCCTATGAGACTTTGCCTTTCTTGGCAATGTCCTGCATAGCAGGTAGGTAATTAGACAAGCATTTCAGTGACTCAGATCATGGTGTGATGCCTCTATAACCAACAGAGAGTCAGGCATGAAGCAATCTTCATGTGGGAAAATTTGAACCCCTGATTCAGGGGTTGCTAATTGGGGATCTGAGACTCAGAGGGGCCTAACACTATCATTTTCTTCATTCTTGTGTTGTGGACTCATAATAATAGGTTAATTATGGTTTTAATTTTGGAAATAGAGATCATTGTTCTTCAACACACAGGCCAGACATATAATGATTTCTTTGTTGCAAGTCTGGCAGAACACAATGCTTCTTGTTTACAACAGCAACTGGACAATTTATCTTCATGCAGGAGGTAGTTTGTTCCACTGGATACCCTTTAGCCTTCACTTTTCCATTGTTCAGAAATAACACAGTATACTACAATTACAATTATGCTACAATAAGCCTTCAATTATTGGATAAACAAATTTAATCGAACAAGAACGTGGCTCATACATAGCTGCAATTACCTGCAAAGTTATAGATACTGGCAGACAACAGTACTGACTTTCACTGCCTCATGAGAAATGACATACCTTAATTTAAATATGCTCAACTATCAGCGAGACTCCCATTGCTAAAGAGTATTACAGTAATTATTCTATTATGGCATTACTCCGCCTTACTACTCACAGATGGACAGTGGAAAGATGAAAACTGTGGTGCCCCTTGAATATGTTGTCTCTTTGCTGCTATCACACAGTGGGAATTTCTATGTATATCTCATATTTTAAAAAGAACACAGGTGCAACCTCTTGGGATCCAATTATTCATCATCTGCCATCAGGACACAAAAGCCTTTGTAGTTTTTACAAGCAACAGCCTCTCTTTTGCTAACAGCTGCCCTTAAAACCTTTGGCTTCTACCAACACATGGATGCTTGGGTACAGGCGAGAGCAATCCCCAGCAAGAAAGAGCAGCTTCCAGTGCCAGAGTCAGTGACCTGCTGGAGCACAACTCATTGGCAAATCAGCCTCTGCATGACCTCTCTGTTTCAGGGCTGAGACAAAGGACAAGGTTCAAAATGAGATTACCATGCCCAATTTTCACTGTTTCTGTGGGGTGTCTTTAAAGATTAGGTGTCTTAAATCCTGGTTTTGTCAACATGACATTGGTGAATACAGTAGTGGAGACTGTCCAAAGGTAGGTGCCCTGGGCCATTTTACATTCCTTGTCCAGAATTCCAAACAGAATGTCAAAAAGGGCACGTCTCCTGTAAAGCTTCTGTCATATGCGAAATGATGCATGGTTGTCGCCTTCTAAGTCCCTTTGGGGCAAACTGAGTTGATCCAGTGGCTCTTCTGACTGTACTGCCCAGGAGCTCAGTGCAGTTTCCTGAACATCTCATGGATTACCATCCGAGATGCCCTGGGACAGCCTGCCTGGAGTTCAGACACCACTGCAGACATGGGTATCCCAAAGGCTCTCTGTTAGATGTACCAGCCCCCAGCAGGTGTCTCAGAAACTCTACAGTATCTCAAGAGGCCCGAGACACATGTACATAGACACCTGAAGCCTACCTACATTTCCACAAATTTAAATGGGTGTCACATCTATAGACAGAGAGGCTGAAGTGTATTTAATAGTCATATTGAATCTCCCAATGTGACCTAGCTTTGACCTGCTCCTTTTGGTTTAAAAGTTTATACAAAGACAGTTATGGCTACTCAAGTAAGAGCATCAGCTCTTAAGCTGTCATAACTGGACTGTTTCTGTACTCTAAACAAAGTTAACAATTTTAAATGAGTTTAAAATATGAGTCCTTCCTTCTTTGCCCTTTTCAGTCTACCATCACCCCAGGCGCCTCTCCAATATGGGCTTTCATTTTTTCCTGAGAGATCTTGACTGCTACTGCATTTTAGCTGGGTGATCAGTCAAAGAATGTTCCTTTATAAGTTCTTGCTCTCTGTAAAGCTGTAGGTTTTCTCCCACTCTTATTTTAGTTACAAGAGCTTTCTATCTCATTGTTGGAGATAATGAAAAAACAATGCCATAGAATCTGGGCTCCTGAAGAAGATTAGAGACTAAAACAACAGAATCAGTAATCACACCACTGCTAACCTTTTCAGCTGAAATATCCAGTTTCAGAACATACCCAGCAATCCCTTACTGTCCACCACACCTGTCCAGATACCCTGAGTTCTGAATATTCCTCTGCAAATCTTGCAAAGCCTTCTGCTTCTCCTGCAGAATTCTGTAATTTATCCCTCCTGCTGTTATTTTACAGCAAACTAGAAACTGAGGTGGGATAACGAGGTGTAGTAAACTAGATGGTGCAAATAATTGCTCCATCAACATAATTAGTAGGTATCACCTCAAGCTGAACCAAAACCACCAGCACTAATTCACCTGAACTTATACACAATATCTACTTTGCTGGGCATAAGCATCACAGAAATCTGCCACACAACACAAAGCACAATGTATCGTCAACTGTATATGTGAGGATGTATACAACTGCACACATTCATTAAAGACACCTTTTTGATACCTTTCACACCAAGGAAACTCAAATGGAAGTACAGACTCATTCATCATCTCCACTCAAACCAAGCATTATGCCTCCTGTAAAATGTACGGCCTCATCTTTGAAATCTATAGCCTTGAAGAGTCTTTAATATGAATTCCAATTAAGTTCATTCATTCATACATACATATCTCATCACCTTTTCTAGCCTTACTGCTCACTCTTTAAGCCATTATATTCTGCTTCAACTTTGTTTCACTATCCAACTGTGTTGGAATCTTGGATGAAATCACACAAATGAGTCTGTGGATGGTGTAAACCAATGTCACTTTAAGGGAACTCAAGGAGTTAGTTCTATCATTTTACAACAGCAGCAAATTTAACCCAGGATCAGTGGAATAACATAATTCCAGCATCCCAGTCAAAATGAATAATGGGATCCGCCTTGAGGAACCAGGTAAATAGACGCCATAAATTCAGCCCTCATATAGATCCAGGAATTTATACAATTGGAAGATACAACCTACTCATCTTGTTGATCATACACTTTAAAAGCTACACATTACTCATTGCTGATGTGAGTAGCTGAAAGTTTGCTAACTCCACGGAATAGCACTCAGCTCTGCTGGCTTGTGAGTGAGTCCCTGTGACACTAGGCAATAAGCACCTAAAGGCAGTGGTGCTCAGTGGTGCCACAAAATGGAGAAATGCAAAAGTGAGATTTTTTTAGAGCTCATTTCAAAGTTACTGGAAATAGCATAGCCATTTCCTTTACCTGAATTTTAAAAAGCCTAACATAAATTCCCTGAAGACAGAACAACAGTGAAAGAAGTAATCATCATGCAACTGAATGACTTAACTGAAATCAGTGAAATTAATTCTAGAGTTAAGCGCTATTCAGCAAGAAAAACAGCCAGAATTGAGCTCGAAGTGGCATCCTACCCAAACCAGAAGAGTGGTGAACTGAGGCTCCTCATCTGTTTCTAATATGAACCCCTCATGGCCTTTTATCAGCACTGCTGGAAGCCAAGAAACAAGCACATCTTACTTCATTGCTTTTTCCCCCAGCTCTCAATGCTCTGCATAATTAGAACACTTCTAGAAATGCAGTTCATGTGAAGACTTCAAATGAAATAACAAAATGCTTGATCTATTTACCTTAGCCCTTTAACAGAATACATACTCTTGAAAATTAATGATGCATTATACATCAGAAGCTTTCCAGGATTATAAAACAGGCCTAAATCACAAACAAACTCCAAGCTAACATTACAGCTGTACCAAGAGACCTAATTCACACAAGAAGCCCGGAAATAGCACTTTTAAATTCCAGTGAGATCAGTAATTATGTACTGGTGGGCACAAAGGCTCAGGTGAGTCATCCCCAAGGTAGCCTCACCACAAACTGAAGACATTAATTCCATTTTAAGATCCCATCAACCAAAGAGAAGAAAAAATGCATCAAAGAAAAGCCAAGCAGATATAAACTCAAGCATACATAATAGATATAATAATTTATTGTATGCAAAACAAATTATATATAATTGCAGTTCGAAAACAACTGCTTTACCCAGAGAGTCGCCTACTGACACTTGGGATCCTGGAGAAGATTTTGGGGTCAGCAGAATACTTCCACTTTGTAGTTTCTGTCTTCAAAGGACTGTATCTAATGAATCCTGATATGATCACTGTGAAACAGGTCAGTATTATAGCTCATTTCATAGCTAGTTAAAATGACTACTGATCTGGCAAATTTGGGATCCCAAAGGTAGCATGATCCTTTTGTGAACTTTCCTTTCCTGCCTTCCATTTTCCTTTGCCTGCTCTCTTCATTTGGGTTCAGAGAGAGATATAGTATTGCTGCAGCTAATTTTTGTCATCCTATGAAATCCACAGAACTGATATGAACACAATCAGAACAACTAGGGCTATTAGAGCTAACTGAATGAGCAGGAAATGGCTGAAGTTAAGGGATTAAGCATACAGCAGGAAAGGGCTTTGCACTCTAGGCTGCAGAAAACACACCCCTTCTCTTTTGAGATTACAAGTCATTTATCTTCTCTTGGAGCACCTCTTCCTGATAAATTGTGCTATCAGGGCAGCCTGCTTATGCCATTTCTAAACCAGTCTGGCAGCAAATTAAACCAGGATGTAAATTTGTCACTCTCAGCCCCTCAGGGAAGATCTACAGAGGGGTTAATTGCACTGTCATGTTTTCAAACCATTCCCTTCTATAGGAGAAGGCATAAAATTTTCCACATGCACCCAGGGCCAAACCAAGCAGGCTGCAGGTAGCAGGCAGTTAAACACACGCTGATATTTCACTTGGGCAGTCTATCCTGATGGATCTAATGAAACTACTTGCAAAATGCAAGGTATGTAAGTACTGGCCTGAGGGCTATGTGGGCTATTCTCGGGTTCGGTGGGTTTCCCGAGATTCAGGTGGTTTGAAGTCCTTTGCCCTCTGAAAAGCCCCAAGCCAGATGCAGGAACAACACAGAGTCTTCAGATGTTCAGTTTTCACAGTTTCTCATGTTGTTTATTATTTCTTATCTTTTCTTTCTGCTCTGAGCTCGGTCAAGGTCTTCACAGCACGGGCATCAGGCGAGGACTCCTCCCCGTACAGGGACCCATCTTTTATACAGATTATTGCATATCTATTATTTACAATTTCATACCAATATCTACTAACTATACTAAACAGGTCACTTCTACACTGACCCAATCCCTCTAAAGCTACTTTGTGCCACCGTCACAGCAGAAGATGGAGA
>VZUI01038690.1:0-17149 GCA_013401135.1 Cettia cetti | reverse complement strand
TGTGACCGGTGGTGCTGGCAGGGCCCAAGGGTGGCCCCTGTGACCGGTGGTGCTGGCAGGGCCAAGGGTGGCCCCTGTGACTGGTGGTGCTGGCAGGGCCCAAGGGTGGCCTCATGACCGGTGGTGCTGGCAGGGCCCAAGGGTGGCCTCATGACCGGTGGTGCTGGCAGGGCCCAAGGGTGGCCCCTGTGACCGGTGGTGCTGGCAGGGGCGCCGCGGGGCCTGGAGTTCGATGCAGTGAAGGAGGAGCTGCTGGGGGCCAGCGGGGTGCGGGGTGTCCATGACCTGCACCTCTGGGCGCTGACGCTGAGCCACGCTGCCGTGTCAGTGCACGTGGCCGTGGGTGAGTGACCTGCACAGGGCACGGCCGGGGGGTCCCACTGCCTGTGCCAGGAATGAACCCCTCCCTGCCACTCCTAGATGCCGGTGCTGACACTGAGATGGTGCTGCAGGAGGTCACTGCCCGGCTCCAGAGCAGGTTTGGCTTTGCCTTGTGCACGGTACAGGTGGAGCAGCACCAGGAGGAAACTGCAGGCTGTCCCCACTGCCAGGACCCCCAAACCTGAGACCCTCTCCCGCTGCTACATTGGGCCAGACGTGGCCTGGCCCCTGCTCCTTGAGCTAGAGCAGGGCAGTGCTTGAGATCCCATCCCTCCCTCCACCCACCCCAGTGCTGTGGAGTCCTGGGGTGGGACAGTGACTCCGGCGCAGTGTCCTGGTGGGGACGGACACACGGCCTGGCCTGTGGAGAACAGCAGCTCCCTGGGATCTTCCACTCCCTGCTGTGCCACAGCTCCTGAGGTGGAATCTTGCCCCACCACCCAGTCCCCAGGGAGCCTGTCTGTCCTGGAAGGGATATCCCCCACGGGGGACCTCAGACCTAGCCTTGGCCCCAGCCCCCCATGCTGTTGCCTGGGCTCCACCTGAATCCTGCTGTGCCTGGGCCTGATCCATTCCCTCTGCTGAGTTGTGCCTGTGTCCCTGGTGTCCATCTGTCCATCTGTGCCAGCAGCGGCGCCAGCTGCCAATAAATGTGTTGGAGCAGCAGCAGCAGCAGTGCAGCAGAGAGAGGGGCATGGGGAGGGAAGGGGTGGAGTTGGGGCGGGTCCCTACAGACACAGCTACAGGCCATGTCCGCCCCACTGCCAGGACCACCACAGCCATTACAAAACCAACCACGTTTATTCTGCACAGCTGAACACAAGCTCAATGTGAGCGACTCCACAGCCCCCAGCCCCCTCCCCACCCTTTGGGGCACGGTGGGGATGGAGGCGAGCACAAACACAGCTCCATGCTGATGAAGCCCATGGGTGCTCCCGCAAGGTCAGACCCACAGCTCAGCCCCGGGACGCGCCCAGGTCCCACCACCCGTGCCCAGCTCAGACCAAACAGCACAGACGGACCCTTCCAGGCCCAGAGGATGAGGACAAGTGTCCAGAGCATCCCAGGGAATGGCTGGGAGCAGCTGTCCCTCCTGCAGCAGACACCCACCGGGAAAGCAGCGCTGAGAGGGCCTGCAGCCCCACGCCAGCACAGCTGGCCTCAACCCCAGCCCCTGCCCAGGGTGAGCACACGGCAGCAGCATGAGGGACAGATGCCCCTACTCTGCTGGCAGAGGGGAGTGCTCAGGGGGGCCAGGGCTGCTGGCTGTGTCCCCATAGAGGACGCTGAAGCGGGCCTGGCACTCCGGGAGCAGCTGATGGTCCACGCTGGAGGCCAGCCCTGCCAGGCAGTGTGCCCGCACAATGCCCGCCTGCCCGCCCGACACCAGCCATCCCTGCGAGCCCAGGTTGGGGCTGAAGCGCACCTGTGGGAAGAGAGGAGCTCCTGAGGCAGGGGGCTGGGGTACTGGGACCCCGGCCGCAGAGCAGAGCCACCTGTGTGCAGTGCTGGGGCAGTGGCTCAGCCCGGCCCACTCACCTTGTGGAGGGCCTCCAGCTGCAGGCGGTCCAGGCTCAGTTCTGCCTTCAGCTCCTGCCTGTGCATCCGGCGCATGGGTTCCCGGCTTGGGAAGTTCTGGAAGCTGCGCTGGAAAGCAGTGGCACCACCTTGGGCTGCAGGCCCAAGGCAGTAGCACGCACCATGATCTCAGCCCTGCCGGAGGTAAGGGGCTGCCCCAATGCCCCAGCAGCCCACCCTGGCCCTGCCACCCCCACTGCCCAGCCACAGCCCCACCAGCCCTGCTCATGGGCCGGGCCTTGGCTGCCCCCGTGCTCTCCTACCAGGTCTGTGTCCTGGAATTGGATGTAGCTCCTGGCTACCATCTCACTGTAGCGATGGGTCCTGGGCAGCGCTTGCTTGGTGCACTCAGGCCCGCCAGGGCTGCACGGCAGCAGGTCAGCTTTGTACACCGGCTGTGGGTGAGAGGGGGCTCAGCGTGGGGCAGACAGATCCTGCTGCTCCTCTGCAGACAGGGACCACTGGGGACCAGTGGGATGGGGGGCCCAGGACACTTCTCCTGTGGCGCCCCTGTCCCCTACCAGCCCTGAGTGCTGGGCTGGGCCACCGAGCGCGATGCTCTCTTACAAATCTGCGGTCCGAGGAGCGCTTGACGTTGAGGGGGTTGACAGCCAGGTCAGGCAGCACCGCTGCCACCAGCTCACCGGTGATATCACCCGCAGCTACCGTGTTCAGCCAGTCCGAGCCAGAGACGCTCTGCAGGGACAGAGGGCTGGAGGGCATGGGGCTCCCACCACCCTCAGCCGGGCAGCGTCACCCCACCCGCAAGCCCCAGGCTCCAGCTGGTGCTGACCTGGCCACTGGGACAGAATGGCCCTGCACTGGCCCTTACCCACACGGTGCCCTTGCGAGGGGCCACAAAATAGGCCTTGAAGCCCAGGTACCCAGCGTCGATGTAGTGGATCCCACAGGGCCCATACCTGTGGGGGAAGGGACAGAATGAGGCAGGGGATGCTTGACTCTGCTGTCACCAGGAATGTGAGTGCCAGGCACAGCCCACCTCCCCACAGAACTGGCCCAGGGTGATGGGGCTGTTCTTGCTCTAGCAGCATGTCATAAAGTCAAGAAGGAGCTCAAGGCAGCTCCCACAGGCCAAGAACTCACTGAGACCCCAAACCCCTTTAGCAGCACACCTGTTGCCCAGTCCAGGGGTAGGCCATCCCTTGGCCCAACCTGCCTCTGCCTCAGGATGGCATGGCAGAGGGGATGTCATGCTGTGCTGCTGTGCTGTGACCCAAAACAAGCAGAGTCTGCCCCTGCCATGGCACAGCTGAACAGTTCCAGGGAGAGAGAATCCAGAGGGGCCCCCGGGCAGTTGGACCAGGCTTTGGCGGCAGGACTGGCCCCAGCACTCACGAGGCATAGCAGTTGTCCTGGGCCACAGTGATGCCATTGTAGGGCAGCAGCCAGGCCACCTCAGTGCTCAGGAACCGCTTGATGCTGTTGATGGGCTCATAGAGCCGCCGCAGGTCCCAGAACTTGATCTTGCGATCGCTGCCCACTGTGACCAGGAAGTTGCTGAGCAGCAGGAGAAAGGCAACACTGAGAGCCCAGCACGGAGCTGTGCCCTGCCCCACCGCAGGGCCCCGGTGCCCTGGGTCCTGCAGGCTCAACTGCCCTCACCCCGGAATGCCTAACCCAACCTCTCTGGTGCTGCAGAGGCCCAAGTCATTGGCACCAAACCTCCCAAGCCCTCGACAAGCCTTCCTCTCCTGGCAGCCTCTGTGCCTGCTGCTGCCCTCACCTGTCAGCCTTGCACCACTCAATGCTCCGGACTGCGTGGTCGTGGGCTAGAAAGCACCGGAAAGGGTAGAGCTTGAGGGAGGCGTCAGGCTGGTGCACGCACTGCAGCAGGGACTTGGTGAGCAGGTTCCACACCGCCACGGTGCCTGTGGAGAGACTTGTGTCCGTGAGGCACCGCCGACAGTGCAGGGACCTCAGTGGGGGACCAGCAGTGGCACAGGCGGGGCTGCGGGAGCTGCAGAACACAGGAGCCAGGCTGGAGCTGGGGCTGAGAGCAGGACAGGATGGTGGCAGGACACAGCAGCAGCACAGGCAGGGCCACGGGCCAGGCGGGAGCCGTGGCTCTGAGCAGACAGCACGGCAGCAGGTCCTGGCAATCAGCACAGAACTGTAGATCATTGCAAGCTTAGCAGAAAATTTCATCCCGGCAAGTTCAACAGATGTGGATAAGCCCAGAGCCAGACAGAGAGCAGCCTGGAGGTGTATCAGAATAATAACCAGCCCTAGAGAAGCCTTCCCCTGACCCAGGGCTGGGCAGAGGTTCCAACACCAGCTGAGGCTGAGCACAATGCTCCAGTATCTCTGCCAGGCTGAGAGCTGCTCCTTGAGTGCTGCCGCAGGGCACAAAAAGAGACTCACCGTCATAAAACCCTGCTGCCAGGTGATGGTGGGGCTTGGAAGGCATCCAGGAGAGACTGAAGCACTGTCCACACTCAGATGCATTACCTGCCTGGATGGAACCCACCTGAAGTGTGGCGATGCACTGCACCTGGGGGCCAAGGAAGAGCCCTGGGTCACAGCCCCGCACTGGGGCCATCCGTGCCCCAAGAGCAGGGTGCCTGGGGTGGGAGCACGACACTGCTCTGCCCCTCCAACACTCTGCAGGTGCCTCAGGCTCCCCAGGCTCTGCCACCTGCCCCGGCTGGGGGGCTCGCCAGGTGCCGGCCCTGACAGGGATCACCACGGCGGGAACACTGACCTTGCAGATAAGGTGCTTGTGGAGGGACCCATCTAGAAGAGAGCAGAAGGGGGTCAGGGCAGGCATTCGCTGTCCTGGGAGCTCCCTGCCTGGAGCCTGGACTGCAGCTCCTCACGGCCCTGGCCAGGGCTCCCAGTCCCTGTCCCGCCATTCCCCCGGAGCATTGTTCCCAGCACAGCAGACACTGAAGCACGGGGAGGGGCAAACTAGTGGCAGCAGGACCCCCAGGAGCCAGGCCTGCCTGCGTGTTGAAGGAAGCAGCCCCTGAAACGTGCTGCAGGCAGAGAGGACATGGTTCTGCCCCACCATGGCCAGCACCAAAGTCAGGGTGATGCAGTGACACACAGGGGCCAGACCTGACTTTAACCACCCCAGGAAGGCAGAGAGCAGCCATACAGGAAATCTGCTCCATGAGCAGCCAAGCAGCACTCCAGGGGAGGGCAGGCGGCAGACACCTTGCACCCAACAGCTCAGGGCAGGATACCCACAAGACCAACATGCACCAGCTCTGTCTACCAGAGAATCAGCAACACCCAACACGAGTGCTGTGGGGACCCTGTCCCACATCCTTCGGGCCTGGGATCCCTAACCCCTGGTGTGTGGCTGTCCTCCAGCACAGCGAGGACCAGACAGGCATGTCACAGCCTGGAGCGTGGCAGACATGGGTGGAGACACAGGTGCATTTTCCCTGGCACAGCTGTGACAGCTGGGATGCAGCACGGAGACCAGCCCCAGCTCTGCCAGGCAAGAACACAGGGATGCAGGTCCCCAGTGCCCCAGGGACAGCCAGCACAGCCACGCCCCTTTGGGAGCTCCCAGCAGGGCCTGTCACCAGAGCCTGGCACGGATCCTGAGCTGGAAAGCAGCGCTCCAGCCCAGCCGTGAGGCGCACTGACCGCAGCTGCAGCCACGGCCACCGATGTGCCGGGCTCCAGCCCCCGCAGCAGCCGGGTGGGCTCCGCCACAGGGGGCCAAGGGGGGCTGCGGCAGCGGCACAGCCCCGCAGGCACAGCCAGCACGGGGGGCTGCGAGCTGTGCCTGGCACAGGAAGCCCATTTCCCACTGTCAGCTGCAAGTGCTGGCTGTCGGCCACGGCTGAGCGCCCACCGCCAGCACGCACCGGCCATCAATCCACTCGGCTCCGCCACAGGCTATTACAGGCACCATTAGCCTGAGCTGGCCCCGCACTCCCTGCCCTATCCTCACACACGGCTCGGCCAGGCTGCAGGGAGCAGCTCTGGAGGCAGGGAGATGGGCAGTGCCTGGGGACACACTCGTGGCTGCCCCTCACAGCAGCACTGCTGAGAGCCCCCTCCTGGTGCCCAGCTTTTGGGGGCTGCCCGGGAGCTACATCCCAGCCAGGCTGCTGCAGTGTCCCTGAGACAGCAGCACTTTGCACTTGGCCTCTGCTCACACAGGCTGTGGGTAAGGCTGGAGCTCTTCTCCGCTGGAATTTCACGATGGAATTGTGGAAGCCGTTGGAAGCAAGGCTTCGGTACTGGGGTTTGGATCTCTGGGCACAAGAACACTCAAAGCAGGCCCCCAACACCAAAAAGCAGCCTTGGATCCCACACTGCACCTGTGACAGATGCAAGGCTGGGGGCAGCAGGCTCCCAATCATGGGGATCAGGTGGGCTCACTTCCCCACCACGCAGCTCCCAGGCTAGGGCACAGTCCTGCTGGCAGCTCCCCAGCACAGCAGGCCCCTGTGGACAGAGGTGCCCAGCCTGGGGCTTGCAGTCCCACCCTGGCACAGGGGGAGAAGGGCCAGGACGCCCTGCTCGGCAGTGTGGCTCTTCCTACCTTTTACCTGGGTTGTCTTGGCGTGGTGCAGGGCCTCAGGGTGTGGCAGGGCATACACCACCACCCTGCCATCTGAGAAGGCAGCAGCCAGCAGGCCCAGCCGGCTCATCTGTGGGTGCTAGGGATGGACAGAGAGGCTCAGACACGGGGTCACCTCTCAGGATCCTTGGGGAACCCAAGGACAGCCCTCGAGCAGCACTCACCGTCCGGGCTGCAGTGGGTGGCTCCCAGGCACCACTGGGGCAGAACTTCATGTCCCACACACAGCCATAGTCAGTGGCGATGGCATAGGCCAGCCTGGCTTTGCTGGGAGGGCTGTGGGTGTGAGTTTGGCCATGAGTAACACGGCCCCTGGTGCCCAGCACCTCCAACACGCACCCGTGCACAGCACTGGCAGAGCTGGCCACCAGCACAGCCTCCTTGGCTTTCAGGCTGTGGGTGCTGGCTCTGGGGAGGACCAGCCTCACCACCCACGCAGCCGTGGAGGGACACAAGATCAGGCAGGCCTGGCCACTCACCCCTGCTCCGTCTGCAGCACGCCCAGGCCCCAGAGCTGCAGGAGCGCAGGGCCCGAGTGCAGCCCAGACACGCTGTGCGTCTCCTCCATGCTCCTGTGGCAGGACACGGCCACGAACTGCGGGGCTGCGGAGCCCTCCGGGGTCGGGCACCAGTCCATGGCCCACACCGGGCCGCCCACGAAGAAGGAGACATCCAGGCGCTCCGGGTGGGGCTGCAGAGAACTGAACCTGTTGGTGGCACAAGGGTGAAGGCTTCTGCAGAGCCGGGGCAGGGGCTGGTGGGACCCCAGGGCACAGTATGGGCCGGCTGCCCAACCCGTGGATGCAACCCCGGGGTAACCCCTGGTCCCAGACAGGCCTGGGGACACGCTGGCAGCCACTGCCACGCTAGGCAGGGGACAGCCTGACAGGCAGCAAACAGCCTGCCGGGCCTGGGGCCACCCATCACACACCTGTTTAACCTGTACAAAGCACCATCGTCCTTGATGCCCTCACGCTGAATGGAGAAGAGGGGAGACTGCTCCTCTGCCGGCAGGTACGGGGCAGCCTCGCTGTGCAGGCACAAGTGAGAGGAGGCCTCCCCACCCCTCACCAATCACCCCAGCACTGCCCTGCCCCAGCACAGCCTGACAGGCCCTGTCGCTGGCCACGGTGCTCCACAGCCAAATCCAAGAGACCCCCAAATCCCACAACAGATACGTAGAGAGGTGTGGAAGCACAGCCCCCCCATCCTCTTGCTCACCCCAGACACTGCTGGGACCTGCCCCACTTCTCCTTTGGCCCTGCTCCCATGGTACCTGTCAGAGAGACACGTCCACCTGTGTGCCACTGGGATCCAGTCGGGGAACTCCCACTGTGAGTGCTTCTGCTCCCGCCTGCAGTGCATGCCAGACCTCAGCCATGGACACCTGGCCTGTCCAGCACCCCCTCCTCACATCCCCTGCCTGCATCCTGCAGCACAGCCTCTGCTTCTGCAGCACAGCCCCTGCCCTTTGCAACCCTCCCGACCCCACTGTGCCCCATCCAGCAGAATACTGACACGCAACACCCGAGGGCATGTGCTCCTTCACCCTTGAATCTGTGCCAGTGATGGCACCAGGACACACCCACTGCCCCCCATAGCCCCCCTGAGCCTTGAGCACCCCGAGCCCCCACTCACAAGCTGCAGGTAAGGCTGGAGCTCTTCTCCACTGGGGCCATGATGGAGTTGTGGAAGCCATTGGGGGCGAGGCCTCGGCACTGGGGCTTGGATCTCTGGGCACAAGAGCAGACTCAGAGCAAGCCCTGAACCCTGGGGGACCCACCTGTCCCAAAGGGAACCACCACAGCCCCCGAGAACAGAGCTCCCCCCAGCCACTGTCAATATACTGGGCTAAAGACACCACAGGAACTTCCAGGAGGCCAGGACCTCTTCAGGACCTGCCTCCATCTCCCCCTGCTCCAGGGGGATGCAGGCCCTGCTTGCTCTCCCAGAGGACCTGGCCCTGCTGCCATCCCCACCAGGCCTTGTGCCTCCCCCATGGCCACCCCATCCCGGCTGCCCTGTCCTGGCAGCAGGGACACTGTAGGACAGCACAGGCATCTGGAGCTGCTGATGCTGGGACGCAGGCACCAAGGGAGCCCCTGTGGCTGCCCTCACCCCTGTGGCTGCTGTCCTCCCACCGTGCCCTCGAGGTGGCTCCAGCTCTGGCTCCGACGCCTCGCTGAGCAGCGTGTCGCTGCCCTCCTCCTCCTCTGCCTGCAGCACTTCCCGCGAGGGCACGAAGTCAGCATCTTGTGCGGGGTCGTCACTGTCTGTGTCCTCCTCCTTCCTCCTCCGGCCCCGGCGCTTCCTCTGGCCCTGCTCCGGTGCCCCCTGGGCGGGAGCAGGGGGCTGGCACGCGGGCATCAGCTCCTCCGCCAGCTCCTGCAGGTACAGCAGAGCCCTGGAACACCAGGACAGTGCCTGCAGGTAAGCAGCAGGATGACACAGGGCTGGGCCAGCCCTGCCTCCCTGCCTCCCTTTCTCCAGGACCCGGTGGATGCACCCTCCAGCCCGTGGACAATTCTCTGGGCAATGAATCTGCTCCAGCTGTGCCAGGGGCCCTGAGCACTCAGCCGCCCCCACCCTGAACTCCCTGGAGCTTGCCCTGCTACCACCAAAAAGCTCCTCCTGCTCTGTCAGGAACCAAGGAAATTCCTCCTGCCACGGGCAGCTGCTGCCCCCTGCCAGGGGCTCCTGGATCCAAACACATTCCCTAAAGTGGGAAAGGATTGGTCTGTGAGAAATCAGTACATCCCCCCAGCACGGGACAAAGTCCTACAGGAAAGACACTGAGACCCTTTGGAGAGACAGAGATCACTGAATCATGGAGTCAGGGAATGGTTTGGGTTGGAAGACACTTTAAAGCTCATCCAGTTCCAAGCCCCTGCCATGGGCAGGGACACCTGCCACTAGACCAGGGTGTCCCATCCACCTCGGCCTTGAAAAATTCCAGGGATGGGGCAGCCACAGCTTCTCAGTGCAACCTGTGCCAGGGCATCACCACTCTCAAAGGGAAGTATTTCTCCCCAACATCCCAGCAGGAAACCATTGCCCTGCATTCTGTCCCTATAGCCCCCTCACCCAAAGGCCCTCTCCATTTTTGGTGCCCCTTTAAGCACCATAAGAGGCTCTAAGGTCTCCCTGGAGCCTTTTCTTATCCAGGCTGAGCATTTCCAGCTCTCACGTGTCTCTAGAGCACAGGTGTCCCCGGGCCCCAATTGTCACCATCGCTTACACTTTGGCCGCCCTCCTCTTGGGCCGCCCGCCCCGAGGGCTCTCAAGGCCGTCTCCATCCTGGCTGCTCCTCAGCCCCTTTTCCATCCGGATGGGCTCCGGGGCCTGGGACAGCTCCAAAAGCAGCACCTCGGCCTTGCCCTTTCTGTCGCGCTTTCCGGCAGCCCGTGGGGGTGGCACCGCCCCGTTGGCGGAGCTCTCGCCGCGCCCCTCCACCGCCCCGCCGGGATTGACTTGGGGCCGCCCGGGTTTTTTCGGGGATTTGGCAGCTTCTCCTCCATCCTCACAGTCCAGACCTCCCGCCGGCAGCTCTTCCCCTGCCCCAAAACATCGGAATTAGCACCAGAACGCAGCAAGACCCCTTGGCACGACTCGGTGTCCCGCAGCACCGGGTACAGTGACACCGCCTCGTACCCCGGGGAGCGCCCTCGCCGCGCTCCGTCCGCCCCCAGTACATACGGAGTACTCTCTGTTCACCCTCCCGCTCCCCGCTACGGCTCCGGCTCCGCCCAGCAGAACCCAATCGTCGTCCCGGCCGCTCCCGGAGACTCTGCTCCCGGCACGACGGCCCGCGGGCGGCGCTTGACGCCATCGGGGGCTCCCAGAGCCGCCGCCCCGCTGCGGGCCGCACCGCCAGCACCGGACCGGAACTGGGGATGGCCGCGAGGATGACGTCACAAGGACGCGACGAGTGTGGGGTGGGCGAAGACCGGGCCCCTATGGGGCGTGTCCATGCAAATAAGGCCGCCCCGCACGGCATGTCGGGACACAGCCCGCGCAAAGACGCCGCTGCTCCGGCGTGTCCGTGGGCACTGCGCGGGCCGGAGCGTGCGGGCCGGGCCGCAGCGTGGGGCCGGGGGGGCTCGGGGCCGGGCTGGCGGTGGCCGTGTGTTGGGGAGGCGTGCGGCGGGCAGGGTGCGGGGGCGCGGGGGCGGCTCGGGCATACTTACCTGGCAGGGGAGACACCATGATCAGGCAGGTGGTTTTCCCAGGGCGAGGCTCATCCCTTGCACTCCGGGTGTGCTGACCCCTGCGATTTCCCCAAATGCGGGAAACTCGACTGCATAATTTGTGGTAGTGGGGGACTGCGTTCGCGCTCTCCCCTGGTGTTGCGGTTTAACAACAGATTTTATGAGTAGCGGTTTTACACAAATGGCTGATTCACACAACCTAAACCCCGGGCTGAGCGCGGGGCGGGCATTGCTCGCCGTGATAATGAGGGGACAGCGGGGGGGCATGAGAGCCGTGGGGCCTGGGTGTAGCGGGTGATCCGCGAGGGGCCTGGGATTCTCCGGCAGGTCAGGAAAGCAGCGAGGGCAGTCCAATCGTGATCTCGGTGCGCAGTTGGAAAATAGCCGGGGGTTCAGGGGCATCTTGGGGCGTTCTCTCCGAACAGGCCTTGCTGGTGCCCGGGAGACGTATCCCCATTCCCTGCAGTAACTGGCCAGTTCCCTAAAGGGGAATCCCTAAAGGAAAGGAGTGCTGCCTTAGAAGCCTGGATGATTCTGGCCTGTCCCATGGCATGCCTGCAGGAGCAGGGAAAGGCCGGTGCTCGCTGGGAAAGGGCCGGTCCCGCTCGATGAGCGTTGTTGGTCACACCCGGCCGAGTCCGTGAGTTCAGCCGGACTTCTGGAGAGCGGGAATTTGACGCACCCCGAATCGGATGGAGTCTCTGGCCCTGCCTGTCCCTCCCGCGGGGTGGGTGTGCGGGCAGGGACGCTAACCCGAGTCTTGCCGTCTCATTGCACTCTTGAGCCTGCAGTCGGGCGGAGGCGCTTCTCGACCCGCGGGCTAGAGCCTGGAGAGGCGAGGCTGGGCCGCTTCCGCACGGATGGAGATCGGGCAGGGACCGGGCACCGAGGCCTCCTGGAGTCGGGCTTGCAACCCTGCTGCCGTGCCTGCAGACGGTCCTGGCAAGCTGTGATAGCACGTCGGTGTGGGAAGCAGGCAGGGAAAGACGGTTTTAAGAATATTGGCTGCAACTGGGAATACCAACAAACAACATACGCACACTACCTGTAGCTGACCCTGATTGCAACTCTCCCTTCAAAGAACGGAGTCAGGCAGCGTGCGAGTACAATCGCCCCTGCTGTATATTAAGCAGTTACACTTCGTACATTTGGTGATGTTGCACGGGTCAGCACACCAGGAGTGCGGCATATCGACCCTCGGGCAGGGGCAGCGACCTGCCCGATATTAGTTTCTTCCCTGCGCACCGTGAGTTTGCAGCTCCCGCACGGCCCGGCCCGCGGACGCGCCCGGGCAGCGGCGCCTTTGTGCAGGCCCGTCAGGCCGCGCGGTGGAGACACTTTGCATAGCCCCGCCCCCGCCGGCCCGGGAGCCACGCCCCGGTCCCGCGCGGCATCGCCAGTCGCGCTTCCCCACGGCTTCACGGTCCCGGGAACCACCCGCGGACCGCCCGGTCCCCCGGGGGAAGGGCTCTCTCCGGGCCTGGTGCCAGCGGCCAAAGGGACCCGGGCTCTCCCCTACCAGCCCAGCTTGGGAGTGTGCTAGAAGCACAGAGTGGCACCAAATCTCCAAGGAGGGTAAGCCAGGGGCCATCAACACACATTCATGGTTTCCCCAGAGGAGGGGCCCAGGGACAGGGAAGACCCGTCTGTGCTGCAGCATGGAGTGGGAAGAGAGGCCCCAAGGAAGGTGCAGAGCTGTGCCAGAGGTGACATGGTTGACAAGGGTGCCAGGGCAATGCCACACCACAGATGGCACACAGAGAGTACTGGGGGCCTGGTTTATTAGTGTCCATGCAGCTGCCCCAATTACTGATCCACACTCTTAACACGCAGGACCACAGGCACTGAGGTGCAGGGGATCATGCCCAAGTCTGTGATGACCAAATCCACCAGGTCTGGGGGTGTCACATCATAGACCAGGTTAAGAAGGCGTAGGGACTTGTTCTCTGCCCAGCCCCCAAGCTGGGCCTGGCCCTTCCGGAGCACAATCAGGTCATCAGGATCATCTGCGGAGAGTGGAGAAGCCATCAGGATCAAAGGGAGGGACAGCAGCTCTCCATCCTGCCCCTGGAGCAGCAACACACCACCACTGCCTGCCAGGAGCCCATGCCTGCAAGTGGTGGCCCTTTGCCCAGGAAAAGAGACGGCAGGGCAGAGCAGCCTGTCGTGGTCCACAGCAGGGACTGGGAGAGAAGGTTCCAGATGGGAGGAAAGGGACAGAAGCCATACCCAGCTCGTTGGAGACAAAAGAATCTGTCTGCACCCGCTCACAGAACTTGTAGGTCTCGCAGCAGACCAGGACGGGCACGTTGTAGGCCTTGGAGACCAGGGCGATCTGCGAAGTCCCCACCCGGGACATGACAGAGCCATTGGCCAGGAGCGCGTGGGCCCCCAGCAGCACTTTGGTCACCTGCCAGGGAAGCACAGGGATCCGTCAGCACCTTGGGTCCCACCGCAGCCTCCCTGGCCTCGGCACAGCCCTCACCTCAGGCAGCACGTAGGAGATGGCGTTGATCATCACGTAGGTGCAGTGGATGCCCTTGCGGACCAGGCGGCGCAGCGTCTCCCGGCCCTCCAGGCGCGGCCGGCTGTCCACCACGACCACGCGGAACGCGCGGCCCTTCTTCGCGTGGGCGTCGCACAGCGTCCGGTTCACCAGGGAGGAGCTGGTGGCACCAGTCAGGGGCTGCCCCTCCCACCAGACCCACCCTCATCCTCATGAGGGATCCTTCCAGAATCCTCCTGCCATGACGGCTCTCGAGGCCTGTCTCCCTGTCTTTGCACAAGAAAGCACCCCTGGGAAAGGTGCTGTCTCAGCCCTCCCTGGAAGCACTGCTGACCTCCCCGCCTGTGACCAGTACAAGGCACTCTGCCACTCCACACCCTCTCCCAGCTTCCATCCCACAAGACTCCAAGCCTTCACTGGCCTCCTGCTCCTTCCTCTGCCCACCATACACAGCATACCAGGACACTTTCTGCAGCTATCTCTGGGCTTTTCCCCACCTCTACTTCTTGGGACGCAAACTTCCGTATTTTTGCTTCCTGACGTTTGACTTTGTTGCAGTTCAAAATCCAGTGAACAACCCTGGCTGCTCTGTAAGTACCCTGGCTGGAGGGAGCTGTGACTCTGGGGTTCTGGGAGTCCAATTTCAGATATACCAGGTAGGACAGTGCCGAGCCGTGTGCAGGACCATCACAGCCTCACCTCCCATGCTGTTCCACTCCTTCCTACCCGCCAGATTGGCTGCCTGTGCTCACCATCCATACACCAGTATCACGTCATGGTCGTTGATCTTCTCAAAGGCAGACCTTGAGATGGCCTCAGCTGCCAGGACAATCTTCTCTCGCAGGTATTTGTCAATCATGTCCTGGAGCTTCTCCTTTGCCTGGGAAGTGACAGACATCACATACAGACTTTCTTGCTCTCTGCAGCTCCCTAATTTGAGCCAGGTGATGATCAGGCTCTTTCCCCTAGTAACAAGCATTCAATTCCACTGCAGCACTGTTCTGAATCTGCATCCCATCCCTGTACAGCTCCTTCATCTGGGGCCTGGAGCCTGCCACTCAGCAAGGCCACTCACCTCATCCTCTCTAAGGGTGTCAGGCAGGCATGATATCTCCTTCTTGAGGAATTTGATGGCATTGCCCATGCTGGCTGAGAGTGGCCGGCACTGGTTCAGGAAACTGCAGAAGAAATGGGCTTAGCTCCAAAGCAGCCTGGAGAGCCAAGACAGGGAGAGGGAGGGTGGAAAGGAAGGCAGAAGCCTAGAAAAATCAGGCAAAGTTCGGGTGGACACCAACCCAGAGATGTGAACTATGGACCACACTCTGTGGAGCTTTGGTCCCTCTGCTCTGACATCCAGAGCCCTCACCTGATATGTGGCTTCAGCTTGGCCACCAAGTCCCGCGACAGCTCCTCATTGGGGGGAGTGGAGTAATCCCGGATCAGCTGAGAAATGGAGAAAGGGAGCACGATCTCAGGGCATGGTATGCAAGCACCCTGCCTGATGGGCTGCAGTTGAGGTACACATGCCCTGCACAGCCTGACACACTGCCTGGAAGAGCAAAGGGTGCTCCACGGACACAAAAGAGCAGTGGCAGTGCCAGAAAAGGACTCTGCTGTGGCATGATCCAAAGGAAGGGGCTGATGATGACTGACCACAGATAGGGTCAGGGTACAGGAACACACCTGCACACAGCCCAACGGCCCTGCTGCCAGGTAGTTGCTCAGGTACCTGTTTGAAGACTTCGAGCAGCGCGATGCAGCGCGCGTTGGAGCCGTTAATGATGCCCTGGGAGTACTGGAGACCGAGGCGCACCACTGCTGGGTGGATCACTGTGGAGGGGATGCTGCAGGAACAGCGGCAGGGAGCTGTCAGCACCTCTGCAGCCCAAAACACTCAACCCATTTATGAGCCCCAGCCCAACAACCCAAGGGATGGCCCAGGAAGGGGGCTGGCGGTAACTTGAGGAGCCAGGCTCACCCCACATCCCCTTCTCCTGTGGCCCTGCACTCTCCCCACAGGAAAGATATTGGGCTGCCCCTACTGCCACTCCCCAAAGCAAGTGAAACATCCTCCACCACTCCATCAGGTGTAGCCCACATGCAGGACTATGACACCCCTCCTCCAGAGCCATTCTGCAGCCAGGACAGCCAAAGCAGAGCCCAGCATTGCCAGAGACCTGGGCTGGGGAGGCCTCGTACCTCATCTGCTGTGTCAGTGGCTTCTTCCGGCTGTACTGGTGGAGGTGGGAGAACAGGTTGACCTTGGTGCCATAGTCCTGCCTCAGAGGTACCTGCAGGCAAGTGTTGTGATGGCTCACCCAGTGCTCTGTTTATTCCAGAGCCACCAGTCATACCAGCACTTGGCCAGGGCCTGCAAAATTCCCCTCTGCCTTCAGAGAGCAGGCTCTGGTCCCACCATGTGCCCCCCCAGGCCCCCTGCAGCACCGCTGCCCCAGGTGTGCAGCCTGTCACCCCGTCCTTCTACCTGCTGCCGCTCCAGCTTCTTGGCCAATTTCCTCTGGGCAGTAGGGTCATCCACCTGCACATGCTCCGGCAGCCGCTTCACCACTGCAAGGACAGCCAGGATGAGCCCAAGCTGCTTTGGTGCACCCCAAATTTGGGGAAGGCAGGGTAGCACCCAGGGACACACAGAGCCCACACCATGGACAGACTGAAGGCAGGGCAGCACCCAGGGACAGGCAGAACCCTGACCACGGGTGGATCACATGGGCATCCTCCGCCTGTGTCCCCACCACACCCTCCCATCCCGCTCCCCCGCCCTCTGCACCCTGCCGTGGTGACAGCCTTACTGGACTGGGGTTCCGTGGGGCTCTGCCGGGGCTTGGCCGTCGTGGCTGCCTGGCTCAGCTCTGCCTTCCTGGCCTGCTTCTGGGCCCGCTCAGCCTCCTGCTTAGCCCGGCGCTCTGCTCGCAGCTCTGCTTTGCTCTTGCCCGCTGTGGGTTTCTCGCCGTCTCCGGGGCCATCAGCCGAGGCGGGAGGGGACGAGGGCTGAGCAGCTGCTGCGGGAGAGGAAAGGGGAGCCTGTGCCCAGTCCCGCCGGGAGATGCAGTGCAGGGGCAGCATCGCGGGCAGGGAGAGCCCTCTGTACCCTGGAAGGGGCTCCCTGTCCTCAGCACCGCGCAGCTGACACGGCACCACGGGGCATCCCCGCGCTGCTGTGGGGAGCGGACTGGGCTCTGTGCTGCAGTCCCTACGGCAGCGCGGGTGTCAGGGCGCAGGGGCCCGGAGTGGGGACCGAGTGGGGGTACGACGCCACGGGTCCGGCTGCAAGACGCTCCCGGCTCCGGGCGTCGCCAGCCCTGGACACCGGCGGGCCCGGCCCAGCGCTGCCCCGCTCGGGGCTCTGCGGGGACGGCGGCGCTCACCCCGCGGCTGCCCCGGTTCGGGGGGCGCACCCAGCTCCGCGGGCTCGGCCGACGACCCCTTCTCGCTCCTCTTCTTCTTCTTCTGCTGCTTCTTCTCCTTCCGCAGCTGCAGCTTCTCCTCCCGGGAGAGCTCCGGGGCCTGTGAGCACACATCGTCAGGCGGCCCCGACCCCAGTCCCCAGTCCCCAGTCCCCAGCCTCACCGCAGCCCCGGCCCCGCTCACCTGCGGTCCCGCCAGCACTGGCGCAGCTCCCTCGGCGTTCTTACCTAGAATGACGGGAGCGTGAGCGGGGCCGGCTCCCGTCCCGGTGCCGGTCCCAGGCTCCCGTCCCGCACTCACCGTCCCGCTCCGCCATGGCGCCCGAGCGCCGCCTCCAGCGCCCCCTGCCGGCCAGGCGGCTCCGCCCGACGTGCGGCCGCTCTGCGTGACGCGGTGACGTCACTCCCGGCGCGGGCCGGGCCGTTCCCGGGGTTCCCTCCCGCGGCCCCGCCTCCTCGCCGCTCCCGGCCCGCCGCGGGCACGCGC
>VZUI01038689.1:0-20822 GCA_013401135.1 Cettia cetti | reverse complement strand
ACGCATGATAACCATATTGGTGACGACTGCGTTACTCAGTGTCTCCTCAAGTTTTAGTGAGGAACTTCCCCTTTCAGAGTTCATGCTCATTGCCATAGTAACTCCGATGTCCTTAAGAGCAAAATCCTAGCTTTTGTTACCAAAGACCTCTCTGTGGTTCAGTAGTAAAATTCTTGTCTGCCAATGCAGGAGACCTGAGTTCAATTCCCAGTCAGAAAACTAACAGAAACAACACCTGGGAGAGCAGTTGTTATGAGAGACTTAGAAATGTTTATGAGAGGAGAAATATTATTTACATGAACTGTCCTTGAAGAAATCTTCCCAAGGGAAGAAAAATCAGCTACTGACAGGCTGAAAACTTTACAGATCCAGAAAATCAGACCCACACCATAAAACTTTTTTTGTGAACTGCAGTTTCTGTGTAAAAGTCATTTTGTGATACAACCAAAATTGTAAAGAAATATTTAGTAGCAAATAACATGGTCCTTTGTCAGTTACAATCCTGGCAATGCCTCCATGCATTATATACAAAGACCCCAAAACCAAACAAAAAACAGAAGGGGGGAACAAAAATAGAAAAAAAATAAAAGAAGTGCCTGGGATTCCCCCTCCCAGAACACAAATGTTTCTTGAAGACTTGACTTACTCCTATCTTCCCTGTGAACATGTGGTCTCCTTCAAGGTAGCAATCACTAACATTTTGAGAAATAAATGCTATACTTACCACACACAGGATCATAATTAGAAAAGAAAATTCATAATTCTCTGTAGCTGCTTGAAAATTTCTCTCTGACCAGTCTGTCAGCATCCACAATTCTCATCTATTAATAGTCACAGAACCAGAATCCAGTTCACAACATGTCTTCAAGCTTCAGTCTGCAGAATATTGAAACTAATTTTTTGAGGTGCAGTAATTAAGTTCCTGTAGAATTGCTACAGATGTTTGAGAGTTTAACCAACAGAATTATAATTTATAGGATTTAGTACATAACCACTAACTGATTGCTGCAGAATTCGATAAGGCTCTTATCTGTCAAGCAAACCAGGCTAAGGAATGTATAAATCACAAGCTGCTACCCTTTTAGTTTCCCCTTCCTCCAGAAGAAAGGCCTGAGTGCCCATGTTCAATATGGATGAGGGCAGTTCATGATGGCATCCCCATTCCAAATTCTAGCTCCAGCAGATTCAACATGCAATATGTTAAAACTGAAGGTGTGGACTTTTGGGGGGGCTTTTTTGGGGTGTTTTTTTTTTTTTTGTTTGTTTGTTTTTTTGGTTTTTTTTTTTCCTTAAACAGGGTCCTATTGTGGACAAACTGCCCATTTCCTCTGCAGGCAGAAAACAGCACCTCAGAGCAAACCCACTTCCTCCATTCCCAACACTCCCCATAACCTATCCTCAAGCTCATAGAAGGAGCATTCTAAGCCAGAATGGCTGGTTCATATCGCATTTTGAGTCCCTTCAATTCCCTTCTTTTCTGCCAAAAAATCCAAGTGCAAGCTGTCCCCTGCCCAGCACCCCCTCCCTTCCCGCAGATGCCCCCTTCACTCTTTGCTGGGCACAGGTCAGCGTCTAAGCCATGGGGCTGCACAGGGTCTCTTGGACAGAGCTGCTCTACACTGAAAGAGGGACCCCACTCCAGTACAACTACTCCCTCTCAACTGACTCCATCATTTTGCAACAAAGTACTGAATTTGTTTTACTCCTGCCTAAAATAAGTACCTCTTGTATACTGTTAACAATATTTAGTACATTCACTGCTTTGTAACAGCATAATGACTAGAAACTATTTTCACAACTCTCAATGCCCTGTTCTCCATCCCTTGCTACTTGAAGAATAAATCAAATGCCTGAAATATTTCAGTCTCTGTGGTGAGATGAATGACTGAGCATGCAGAGCAAGAGAGATGCAACTCTAACATGCTTGGTTCACTCTTTTCTTAGAGCCTCTCTGCTATGATACACCCTACAGAAAACAGATTTGTATTAAAGGAGACTGAATTTTGTTAGCCACCAAGACAAAATACTAGACAAAAATGTAAAGATGCTTAAATAGAAATTAATCAATCTGATTCTCTAAACTCACCCTAGTGACCTATGAACAGAAAACTATTTCCCTTTAGCTGTCTATGGGAATTTACCTCAGTAGCCACCTGTACCCAAAATGTTAATGTCCTCCAATATACAAATTATTCTTTCCCTTCTACACCTGTTGACACAGGCCTTGTGCAGGAAAAGCTCCTATACACCTCAGAAAGCATTAATCATGGCTACATTCCAGTAATGGATGCACCATGGCTTTCCCAATTACAAAGCAGACAGCAACTGTACCACAGTGCAGAAAGTAGCAAGTAAGTACAAATATTTACTTAATTGAAAAGCCTTTCTGCGTATCTATAAACTACATACATAGAGCTCCTAAAAAAGTTTTTGGTGTTGTCCTTAGGCGTTCCTTATTTGTGCTTTACATGACTAGTAGTTTTTCACAATTAATATAAACCCCAGACACCCAGTAAGAGTGTTGTTACATTCCAGCTCTTGAGATGATTCCATCTGTGATCCAATACAGACTTGCTGTAGTGCTGGGTCTCTCTTCATGAACCTGAAAGCTCTGCATCACAAAAGCATCTATTCCTTTGTTCTTGGTCTGAATTTCACCTTTCCCAACCTTTTTCTATTTAGTGCTTCCTTTGCTCTACCTTTGTTTCAAGGAGGTGAATCTGACATGCCAAGCCCACAGCAATTCAGAGAGCATGGGTCAGCTGACAGGGTGATCAAACAAGCCCAGACCCAAGGACGCAATACAAGACACAAACTCCAGATCAGTCATGAAACCATCACAGCCTCGTGCCAAACCTCCCGAGCCCTCTCCTGCCAGGTGCAGTAGCTCAAGAGCAGCAGCACTGTGACAGCGGTATATTGCTCTCCACTCTGCAGCCAGCCTGTTTGCCAACTTGTATATATTTGTCTAATACTCCAGTGCATAGTAAAAATACACATACTATTTGCTTAAATTCCAGAGCTTATGCCAAACTTTGGCTTGTCAAAGCATCTGGAAGATAAGTAGTTATGTGGCTGGTACACAGGGAGAGGAAAAAAATTATTTTGTCCTCTTACTAAAACAGATCTACCACTAATGCTGCTGAATATTTCTTCCTGCAACTCAGGACCATCTCTCTTCTCACTACCACCCTGCCACTACCCCTACATCTACTCTTATAAAAGTACTTTATCATGGTTTGCTTTGAAGTTTTCTTCCCCATGAAAAATCTCAGTGTAATAGGGCATTCCATCAAGAGGGCCACAGCACACAGCCAGGACTCTGGGGGGTTTGGTGATAGATAAAGGTAATTATAGTGTAACATTTGCCATACCACAATTTAAGGCTATGTCAGCACTTTCCCCCATTTAAGAGGCTTATGAGTCTGAAAGCCTCTGGCCTGAAACTTGATAAATACATCCAGTGAAAAATAACCTGAATTGTAGAGTCAATGAGATGCCTTGAATTGAAAAGCAGTCACGCTAAAAGTAGTCTTGAACTTGTAGTGGATGGAAGATTAGATATGAGTTGCAAAGAAATCTGCGTATTTTGAAGAACTGCCAGTGGACAAAACTTTTAGAATATATACTCTAAGTTTTTTGGTAAAGTTATAACTAAGAATGAAAAGTATGCCTGAACACATGTTCCAGACCTCAGCTACTGCTGATGAAAAGTTCTAGCAAACCATCAATGTCCTTTCTCCAGGGCAGCCTTCCTATTGCATAATATGCTACCTCCATCCAAGTGTTTTAGGGAACCCATTGGAATGATACAATACATATTTTTCCATTAATACTTTATACATAAGTCCTGAAATCACAACTGCACTTTACAGATACCACTCAGGGCCTGGCCATACAGTTGGGTGCAGGCCAGGTGAGCACAGACCTGATCCCCTCTGGCCATGCACACAGCACTAGCTCAAGCCAGCTGTGGTCCAGGAGTGCTGTGGGCACATCAGCTGAGTGATGCCAGGACTTCACCACTGAATACCTCAGAGAGAAGAGGGAAAAATAAAAATAAAACAAAACAAAAAGGAAAAAAGAAAAGGGAAAAAAAGAGGAAAGAAAGGGGTGGGGGGAGGGGGATGAACTCTAACCCATACACATTAAACCACAACCTTCTGCAATTGCCACAGTCTAAGGTTCTGCCAATACAGTTCAATACCGTTTAATTACAAATTCAGAAATACTGAACTGGACTAGCTGTAATTTGGCTGCGCACTCCCATAAACAGGACCAAGTATCTGAATTCAAGCATCCTGAACCAGATCGAGGCTCCAACTCATTTGGCAAAGCAGCTTAGCCAGTGTAAAGATACTAATTTGCCCCAGTTTCCATCAAAGCGTGGGGCCTGTGACAGCTGGCACTGGTCAAGACATGGCTATGGAATCAAAGCAGTACTTGAGCTGTGAAAGGACTTAACAGTGGCACCACAGACATTTTGGATCATGCCTTGCAAAGTGTCACAATAAGCTGCAGTACATTTGTGAAGTCCCTGAATCCATTTGTTTTACTATCAAGCCTCTATCAATTCTACAGCATCATCTGGAGCAGGACAGAAAACAGGAGCCATGACAGGCCCACCTTCCCCTCCCAGGATGTAATTTCTGCATTGTGTCTTTTACCATATGTCTTGGTTTGAAAGATACGTATCTGCTAAGGAGGGGGCAGGCCTCCTTAGGTAATGTTGAATTCAAATCCCCTCCCTCCAAATTATTATAATTTAGGAAATTAAAGGGGCTTTCAGGCAGAGTTATGGGGATAGGGATAACAGTTCTTTACTAGTATTTATAACAATGCAAATAAACAATAAAAATTACAGCAATAATACTAAAAGAACCAGGCAAGACCTCGAGGGGCTTTGATCTTATAAAGCTTGGGGCAGTCTGGTCTTGCTTGAGAGCACCAGGCTGGAACAGTGGAAAAATCCTGGGCTTGTGGGTGAGAGCAGAAAGCTCTGCAGTGGTGGCTGGAGCGGCAGGGATGTCCCAGCAGGGGAGGAGACACAGTGCTGCAAAACAATGCCAAGGAAACGGCAGCGGCAGGACAGGGTCGGCCCTGGCAAGAGAACTGGACTCAACTGTTCTGGGGCTCAGGAGCCTATGGTGGCAGACTTTCTCAGGACTGGAGCCAGTGGAGACGAAGAATCCTCCCACAGCAGCAGCCAGACCTGCCCTCCCCAATGCCTGGAGCAAGAGAGAGCAACTGCCCCCCACCCCGGCCTTTGCGGGCCTAGGTCAAGCATCCATAAGCACCCAGAAATTAGTTCCCTAGCAACCCAATGGGAAAAAATTCCACAAGCAAAAGGAAACAAATCCAACCCCCAACACTATAACAGCAAAAAAATGTCATTAGCTGTGTATTCAATGCAAATAAGAAAAATTTCATGTAGCCATAAAACACTGCCTATAGCTGCAATCTCTCCTTTTCACAGGGCTCTCTCATACATTGGGAAGAATACCACTCAAGTCAGTAAAGTTACACTTCTATGGATTTTTAAAAACTAAAGAAAAAAAATCAGTATTCATCACTTCTGAAAAATCACCCCAAACAGCAGGAAGAGTTCCGCGTCACAACCAACCCCATAAAATAACATACACAAAAAAATACCCATTGTGATAATCCCATGACCACTTCAGAGCCAGTCCTTGAAGGAACAGAGATCTGCCTGTTATTTAGCAGACTCTATAAAAATACAACCTGGTATCAGCTGTGTTAATAAAAATAATGTCAGTGGGCAGAACTCCCTCTTGAATGGAAATCTACTGGATACCAACAGAGTAGATAACTCCACATTACTCCTCTTAGAGTAAACTTTTGGAGAATGGTGACCTTAGATTATGTGTGGTTACAGGTATACAGGCAAAGGAAAGAATGAACACACTTACCACTAGTTCATGCATGATAAAAATCCAAGCCCAGCCCACACAGAGGTTGGGACCTTTGGCTGATCAAAGTGATCCTGGACAGGTTTTATGTGCTGCCAAGGGCTTCCCTGCCATTCATACCACAAAGCTGAGGGAGAAGGGAGAATTGCTGCCTTGAGAGGCTTTGGGAGAAGGAGGGCAATATGCACATTAAATTATACTGGACTTGAAACAGAGAGATTATGAAGGAGAACCCACAGTAGTAATGAACCCAGTAAGGCTTCTGGAGGAACAAGATACTTATCCAGCTCTGCAAATTCAGAGAGGATGGAACCAAAAGGACATGGGAATGTCACTAAGAGCATTTCAGAAAAGCTTTTTGATACAGGTGGTTGGAAAATGAAACACAAACTCATTCCGGCCATTCCATTTGCAATCACAGAGTAACAAAAGGCTAAAGTTAAAGCAAACTGTTTCCCTACAAAGAAACATGGACATAATTTTTTTCTTTTCTCCACATTCCATGGACAGTTCATGAATGTAATATATGCTGCAAAATAATTTGTGCAAAAGAAATTTAAAAACAAAACAAAACACCAAACTACAGCATTATGAAACCAAAGCTGAAGCAGTTTTGCATTGAATGATAAGAAAAGAAAGACTGAAAAAACAGAGATAAGCTGTCTCCAGAGATGTTTTCCCCAAGAGATTTTATCTGTCTAGCAAAAATCAAGGATGTTTATTTCAGAGCAGAATTCCGGTAAAGGAAAAATCAATCATCCAACTTTGGAATCTTTTTGTTAAGGATGTTTTTTCTCAGAGCAGAATTCCAGTAAAACATAATGGATCAATCACCGAACTCTTAAAAAACTTTTAGCAGACCACAGCAAGAAAATAAGAATGCACAGATATGCTGAAAAAGCAAAAAATCACCAGAAAAGCAAGAAGACCGCCACCAAAAAGAGTATAAAACGGGACTCCACCACAGCAAGAACGGTGAACCATGGGGATTTGGAGTGATAGAGTACAAATTGGGTTCACCCAGTGCCAATCACCTGGCTTGGCACTATTTTGCTTGTGGCTTCTTCAAATTTATACTTTATCAATTTTAATAAATTCTCTTTTAATTATTAAATTGGCTGGTTCATTTATAACAATGAACAAGGTGATGTTATTAATTCACTGTATACTGAGAATTATATTGTAGAGAAAGGTGACACCAAGTACGCATGTGTCAAGCAGGAGGAAGAAAAAATTGAGGAAAATCTCACATAGACTGGAAACAAGGACAATGTACATAGATAAAGTAACAGTGAAAAAAGGAATATAATAACCAAGCTTATATATGAAACAAAAGTGACAGAAAGTTTAAGTAAAGTTATATTACAGTAGTAAGAGTCAAGTTAACCTTCTATTCCCTTTCTTCCATTTTAATATAGTCTGCAAGTGGCCGCAATGAGACTGGAGAATGTAAAAGGGACCTGTTGACAAAAGGCCTTTTATTTTACTCTTACAGAGTTAAAAGAAGACAGCACTCAGTAGTTAAAGAAGGTCCAATTAAAATTCACAGAGCTATTGATCTTAGCCCTGCTTCAGTGAACCCTCTTTCTACTTCTAGCTCATAAACAAGATGACATAGAAAAGAACTATCAATTTTCATATTATATCTTTTGGAGACATTTTCTTAGAATCTTCAAATTGCATCAAGTGTACATAAAACAAATAGACAATGTGGTCACATCTGGCAGACAGTACAACCCATTTGCCAGTTATTTTACATGAGGGAGATAAACCAGACAGATGGGTTCTAGTTAACACAAAGTCAAGTTTTCCAACTGGAAACCAACATGCATCATCATTCTATATCCACTTGTCTTGTACATTACAGACCAATAACTTTGTACTCGAAATAAGTATAGGCTGATCAAAACACACCCAGCTGCCATTTCTTGCAACCCTGAGGAGGCTGAACCTCTCTGAATACATCCAGTAGCTGCTGAGAAATGCACCCCAGAGACTGGAGCATCTGCCCCTGGGGCACCTGCAAGGCTGCTAGGGTTAGCGCATCACCTTCTTGATCACCAAGTATAAATATAAAATTGCAAAATAAACTATAAATTTTGGCTCCAACTTGCAACACTTTTAGACAGAAAATTATGAAATAGCTGGGCTAAAGTTTAACTGTTGAGTGGAAAAAAGGCAGTTAAAACACAAGCACCAGAGAAAACAGAAGTGTCAGGGTGCCTCTGCTAGAGAGCTTAGACAACTGACTGTGCCCAGAGAGTTCTGGGTGAGGTCAAAGCCCAGCCCGTTTCTCTGACATCATCTCCCAACAAGTTTTGGGTCACAGTGCCCACAGTGGTAATACCAGAAATTCTATTTGTCAGCATTAGAAGTAGGAATACTCTCCCCTTGCTCCTTTGCCCACTAGCCTTTTCTGTCAGGCCAGGTCACAACAATACCCTGATGTGCCATTCTTTAACTACAACCTACAGGAGAGAAGCACACCTCTGTGGGAGGGCATTATCCCCCCTGGGAATGGGCAGGAGCTGAGGTTGTTCAGATGGGAGGCACTAAATCTTTTACTACTGCCCTCCCAGTCAAGAAACTCATTACATAAACCAGGCATCCAGAAATCAGTAATTGTGCAAAAACTTGGCTTTCTTATCTTCTTATTTACAACCTGAAGCAAAACTAATCATGCCTAGATACAAGAGTGACTCTGTATACAAGTATGTCTAAATTAGGATATTTGATAAACTCAATTATGATGTACCTTTCATTGGACTGAATTTTGAATGAGGGACAACTGGTAATATTAAGCGTGAGAGAGCAACAAAGACCATTCAGGGTATATAACTAATGTTCTACTTGCAGGAATAAGAAATAGAAAAATAGTTCAAGGAGTCCTTCTATCTGTTAATAGTTTTGTTCTTGTAAAACAGGGGGGAAAAAACCCACTCAAGGAATGGCAGAATACTTGGACAGTATTATTTTGTGATCTCCTGTTTTTCAGCAGAGACCACTTCAAAACATTAATTTGCTTCAGGGATTTGTTTGAGCTGAGTGTGTTCCTACACAGTTTCTTTTCAAGACAGGGACTAAGTTGTGGACTGTTTTGATGTCCCTTTCCTAGTCACCTTGCTCCATATAGTATAAATAATTACAGAACTTCCCTATAAACAAATAAAAAAGACTCCTAAGCCTTTGCTTTCTGCTGTACTAGTGATTTCCCTAGAAGGCAGTATATAGCCTGATTTCTACCACCAAAATTCAGTTAGAAGGGATGTTTTTACTGACACGTTTTTATCTAGCCTTGAACCATCACCCTCCCAGGTACCCCATCCTTGGGGCTATCTTACTGCCAGGAAGTTCCCAACCCGTACTTTACATCTTGCCAAAATATGACTTTTCAACTTTTTGTTTGAGCCAGTACAGATAGAGGGAAGAACACATGAGACCATTCAGTTTTTAGAATCCATTTTGGGCATTCTATCCCCCTCCAAACACTCTACCACCTTCAGCTTCATTTCTGGACAGTTTTTTCTCAGCCACACTCACAACTCATCTGTACAACCACCCTATTGACTTGCCAGATGGGTTATTTACTGCTCTTCATGTAAAACTGTACCTAGCTGTAGTTATTTAATTGCTGGTTCTGGGGAATCTTTTATGGGATATCAAAAGCTTTACTAAAGTTACTGCCACAGTTTCTCCTGTAACAAAGTTCTATTTATCTCCTTAGAAGGAAGTCAAGTGTGTTTACCAAGGACAAATTGTGTCAGTGTGGGCTACGACTTCTTCGTTTTATCAGTGCTGCCAAGATTAATTCTTAAGTTCTTTGGTTTCATTTATACTCATAGTTAGATTTGATATAATATACTTGTACTTGATCCCTATATATCCCACTCAACCCAAGAGCAATAAGATACCTGTGCATTGACAAAACAGTTTAATGACCTCAACTAAGATGGAAACCAGGAACCTTACAGCTTTACAACTTTCTGATGATAGAAGTACTTCTACTGAAATTTAAAGAGCAGCTCCTAAGCACGGGAACAGATAGGATGGCTGCATTTCCTGCAAGAAAACAACCAAAACCCTATAAGCCATGAAATCTTCAGGCCAAACAGTTCAATTCAGCATTAACCCCATTTATATTGCAAACCAGTGCTACCTGTCAGGACCCCACCTTGCAAACACCGTCAAGAATGATTTATCCTTTCTCTTTACTACTCACAGCTGAGGTCATAAGGGACAGAAGGAGGGCAAGTCATGAGAATATGGGAAAAGTGAAAAAACTATTTTTATTGTCTGATAAAGGCCAAACTCTACAGAATGCCAGGAGCAGAAAAGGTGTCACAGGCACTGTTAAATTCTGTCAATTGAGAAGTACACACTGTTTACACAGGCATCCTCCAATTTCACATTGCTACTTTTAAGCTCTATTTTGATTCATGGACTAATAACTTCTGCAAACTGAAACTTTGAAACACTTAAGTTTAAAAAAATTGCAATCAACAGCAAACTCTTAACAGAAAAATTATGTAATTCAGCGATTTTCTCAATGTAGTTTGCACTGGTTTCTCTTATGTTTAATGAAACAAATGGAAGATTGCTTGATTTTTCAAACTAGAAAAAAGTAGCTTAACACAAATAAAAAAGGCAAAAAATCTCAGCCCAGGAATTCAATAACAAATCCCTGAGTAACAGAGAATTCAGTAACAAATCCACTCTCACTGATAGAGAAGATGTGGACTAAACCCTGCATGGGTAGGAATCCTAAATTGCAAAAAAAGTTGTGAAGAAAGACTGCATGGTATGTGAATCAACTGGTTTCCAACCTTGCCTTTTACTTCAGTAACTGAGGAATGTATTACAGCATAGAGACTCTTAAATTCACTATTGCTTTATTCAAGCTATAATATAAGCAAAACCCCTCAACAACCTGAAGCAATGCTCACAGGTGGGTTTGGAACACTGTTAACTCCTCCTGAACTCAAACATGGCCCCACTCATCTTCCTTTTGCTGGAGCCAGCAGGGTTTTATCTGCCTGAAGAGCCACTGTGATGACAGCACCATTGAAAACACACCTCAGGGGGTCAGAGCCTACCATTGTGGATGAAGCTTATGGCTGCAGGTTCCATGCCTTGCCTCTTTGGCAGTGGTGGGACATTTCCCAGCAGGAAGGTTTGCTCTGCAACTTATGTGGGAGTATGGATGGTCAGCAAATTTTCTGCTGTCCTGTTTCCATGTAACACTGGTTATAGCTCTTGCTACAGCTGCTGTGTGAGCCCCAGGATTCTGACCCTGATATTCACAGACCAACTCACATTCACACAGTGCAACATTATTGAAGGACTTTGCCATTTCTGTGCCTGCTGTTCATAATCAACCCTTACCCATCACTTCCACATTTAAAGGTGCTTTCTCTTCCCTCACAGTTTGTGCCCAAACAGCAAATAATCACAGCATAGACTGAAAGAATTCAGCTCCAGAGACAAGAAATGTATTTTTAAATCCTTAATATTTAACAAAGCATTTTATATGGAATTCAGCACTTGATTCTGTCTTTCAGATAGAGATTTCTCCAGCCATTCCTCCTTAAAGCAGTGAAACAGAATACTGCTAAGCTTCACTGAATATACCAAAGTGAAGATTTCAGAAAAAAACCCCATATACCTATAACATCACTATAGAGCTAGTACCTGCTGCATTCAGAAATAAATCACGTACTAAAAACTACACATGCAGGAAGATTCAGCAAAGGTACAAATCTGTTTTTAAGAACCAGAACAACAGCGTCATCCAGTATGATCTGGCACAGCTCAGCTGGCATCCAAACTACTCTACATTTCAACTGAAATGCAATGAAATGCAACAGCATGACACAAATGCAGAAAACAATAATATTAGCAATGCTCAGATCTAGCCAAGGCTAGATCCTTTCTACTCTTTTAGATACACATCTCACCTTGTTTAGGCATTCTCTCAAGATAAGCATTAAAATATGTCACTTTCCTCATTCCAACTATGCAGCTTGAAAGAGAAAAAATGATGATGGCATGGAGTACAATGTGCATAAACTTGCTACACTTCACTGCATGATCCAGATTTGTCAGATGTGAAAGACCACTGCCACCATCTGGCCCCTTCCAAATCCTGAATCTTTCTTTTTAATCAAAAAGGAATTCACCCTTCATTGAATTCAATACAGAAAAGAGGGAATTGGAAGAGAAGCAGTTCTGAACAATAGATCAGGAAGCTTTAAAAGCCCTTCCAGCACAACTTTTGCAAAAGGAGGCAAATATTTTGATGGAAAAACCACAAATATTGGAGGTGGAAAAGGATTAAGAAAATAAAATAAGCAAGGTCTTGTCAAAGAAAAAAGGCTAAGATTTAGAAAAAACTAAGACTATGATTCAATTCATATCCATAAAGATCTAAGAAGTTATCTGTTTTTAAAAATATTTTTCCAAGCATTGCTCACAAGGTTAGGAATCATCCAACAAAGCATTAGCTATTCTTATGACCTTCTCACATGAGGAAAAAAAAAAATCACAATTCAAAAGTTCTTATTTTCTTTCAGTTATTACTCTCAGAAAACAAAACCAGTTCCTGGTACTATACTCAGTAATTTTTCCAGATAAGCATCTTGCTTTAAAAACTGTTTTATATGTCTTTTAACTGATTTTACACTGCATTTCAGGATGTTTGGGAACCCTCTGGGATAATCCCGCCCATACCATCCTTGAGATCAGGGAACATGAGAGCATTCATTAATTATTTCCTCCCTCCTTTCTTCAAGTAGATCCTTGAAGTGGGAGCTACTTCATTTCTGTGCTTTGCTGGGGTCAGATGAGCCTTCTCAATCCCATTGGTGACGAAAACAATCACAGCCCTGCTCGAGGTGCAGAACCCGCTGCTGAAATCCCTCCCCTGCCCAAATATCTCTGGACGTCGATGTGCTGAGACACCCCCTGTGACCTACCTGTGCTCAAGGAGAAGGAGCACTTTGTGACACGTGGGAAACTAAAGAACAAAGACACGAGTTAAACGGGCAGCACCACAGCACTGAGCGTGTGCAGCCAAGGCAGGACGTGCAGTGCCCCAAAGCAAGGGAAGCACCCGGTGGTCGGCAGGTCCTGGCCTCTGTTTGATCAGGGTCTGACACCGCGCTCCACTCTGACACTCAATAAAGTGCTGGTCTGTCTTGTAGCGTGTGGGTGTAAGAAAACCCCGGCAATACAAGCAAGGGCACACGGTGTCGCTGTCGGTGACAGCGATGCACAGGGAGCATCACGCGTCCCGGAGCGGCTCTGCACAGCCCCGGCTGCACTCAGGCACAGGACACGCAGCCTCACCAGCTCTCGTGCACAGCCACACCAGGGCACTTCAGGCTGTTTTCAGCCTGCTCCCAAGCCTGGACACGCTGCTTGGAAACAGGCACGGATGCCCCAATTTCCTCCTACACAGATCCCCCATTTCCATTTCCAACGTGCCCTTCCCCTCTCCTGCCTTCTGTGGCTCACCCTGCCAAAACAGCTATAAAGGGTACAGCAAGTACCCGGAGTTTTGCCCAGCTAACAACAGAAATACACTCTAATTCTTTGCAAATTGGTAATGGAAACTCTGAACCTGAATATTAGACACAGATAAAGTTAGCAGGCAAGGCAAACCTGAGAATAAGCATATACACAGCCAATTTTATTCGACTCCGGTTAATTGAAATCCAGGCACCTTAACATTGAAAGCACAGACACATTCACTTTTCTGTCTTCCTTGAAGTGATAACTGCATAAGCTGCAGCTTCAGAGCCCCCAGCAGGACACACAACCTGTGCTACAGCAAAAGTCCTTGCAGCTTTCAGAGATGCACCCTCCGCCCAATTAACTAGCAGTTTATTTGCAAAGCCATCAATCCACAGGACCTTCTTATGGTTGTGGGTTTCTGACTGTCATTCTGACTCTACGCTTCAGATTCCCTCCTGGAGGCAGCCTGAAACATTCTGTCACAAAGCCATAAGGATGAATTATTGGGTGGATGTATTCAATACAGCTTTGTATTAATTATTCATAATCATGGCAAAATATTTCCCATATTCATTACTTTGTAAATTACTAATTTAAGTGCATGTTAATCCGAAGATGATGATTCACACAGCAGCCCACATGATGTAGCACCTAATTACACCTTGAAAGTTAAGACACCTGTCCCATGAAGTTTACAAGAGCAATACCCAAACTGCAGCAAGTTTATAGCTAAGTAACACAATAAATCTATATTCATATCAGAACAGCTGGATCCATCTTTGTCATCTCTGCTCTGCAGCATCATTTAATTGCTTTCCACTGCTCACTTATTGGGCCAGCTTCATTTAAAGAGTGGTTTATGTAAGCAGCTTTTTTAAATAATTAACTTCTAAAAAGCCTAAAGTTGGATAATGATAAATGGAGATTCACATATATCATACGTGCTGTAATTGCTATGCCAGAGTCATGAAGTTGTATTTATTAATATGCAGATTTGAAAGGCAGAAATAAGCAGTATTTATTTACATCATCTGTTAGTAGGTATTGGTATTCTCAAAAACAACCAGTGAAAATCTAAACTACTGCTCAGGTAAAATGGAAACAGTCTGGGGGTCTACCAAAGTAAGATCTGAAGCCCCAAGCATTAACCTATGGATACTTTCCCTCCCAGCATCATGTAAGGGTTTTGTTGTATATTAGCTCCTAGGAAAGTTTGCTCTTTGAGCAAAATGCAAATAATTCCAAGATCTTACTATGCAAGATATATTTTACAAAAATCTGATTTGCTTTTCCCCAAAGCTAGAAAACACAGTCTTTCTTTTATACACGACATTCAGGTTTTTGCTATTTCAGAGGCAGGGTCAGGCAAGTCCTAGGTCCATAACACTATGGACCTACTTTGTGGTTTTCATGATAATATAAGAAACAAGTTTTTTTGCAGTCTGAAAAATCATTCACATGAGCAACCCAGGGAGGTGGCAGAGACAGCATCACTGGCAGTTTTTAAGACACAACTGGGCTAGATAATCTCACCTAGGCTTCCTTTCCCACAAAAGCTGATGCAGATGATCTCCAAGGTTCCTTCAAACTTGGGCTTTTCTATGATGATTGTATGACTTCTGGCCCAGTGTCCATAGCATAATCCAAAAACCAAACCCTATTTTTTATAAAAAAGGAGCATATCACTAGCACACTTTCCTCTGTCTGGCTAAGTCCTTCTTGCAGAAACTCCAGCACATTATTCCTTGTCCCTAGACAGGAGGAGGGGAGTAGATGATTACTCAGAACTGCACAGATCTCTTGCATCTGAGAGCTGATGTCTTCTCCAAACCTTCTTGTTTAGTTTTATATTTGCAAACCTATGCATACATAGTTCTTCTAATATCATATTTCATGTACCTCTCACCACTTTTCTCTGTCCTCCAGGCTACTTTTGTCTGGCTTATAAGCTGCTGTTTAGAGCCTGAACTAGCTGCAATGCTCCAGGCTGCACCTGGCAGCATAACAAGCAGATGACTCCCTGTTTCCTGTTTCCTCTCCCTCATACATCTTAGCAGTGTTAATGCTTTTCACAAAAGTTTGACCTTGTTGGCATTGGGATTCAGGTGAACAGAGGCCTTCCATTCTGATGAGTTATTCTGTATCCTGTGTCTGTGTGGATGCTGTTCTTACACTTCTCCCAGTCCAACTGCTGAATCTGCTGTGCCAGTACAATTGGATGCTTTGGCAGGGGGATGTTCATCTAGAATTCTATTCCTTCCAAGTTTCGCATTGTGCCAGTTTTTTAAGTGTACTCTCTATCCTTTCTCCTTCATTCACAAGTAAAAGCTGTACTGAGCAGTATCAGGCCCAGGCCAGCTTGCTGATTAACACCTATTCTCTTTCACAAGTGCCATGTACAACTATTCCCCAAATGCAGTTTCCAGCCACTCATGGACTAGCACTAGCTGTTCTCACTAACAAAGTCCCCTCACAAACCCCAAACTACAACAGGGAATCTCCCATTTGTCTTTCTGTAGCAGCCAGAGCTGCCTCCATCACAGCTGGCTCCAGCCCATGGTAGTGCAGTTTACCTGTGTCAGGGGAAGGGCTGGAGGAAGTGCAGCAGCCTGGTAAGAGCCCACATTGACTCCACCAGGCAGAACACTTTTACAGCTGCAGTAATTGATTGCCTTTGCAACAATCACACTCTGCCAGCTTCATTTTTCAGGAAAAAAACATCAGATTGGAACAGATGGGAGCAGATCAAAACAGATTGCATAGAACAGGCACAGTCTAATGGTGAATTGGGAATACTGAGCAAATATAAGAAGCCCATGTGCTTTGCGTCTAAATTGGAAACAGAGATCTTTCACCACAGCTTTCAAGTGCTGTATAAGCACTCTTCACTTTTTTCTGACAGCTAATGGCAAACTATCATATTTGCAATAGCTTTACTTGGGGTTCAATGCTGCAGTTATGACCAGGATCACAGATATGCATAAAGATGGGCACAGACTTCTTTTGCTCACAGAAAGCAAGAAGATGCAAGCACAGAGAGTGCCCTTAAGCCACAGCTGCTCCAGCAATCCAGAACTCATCCCACACCTGGTCACCAACACTGCACCCACTAAATTAACCGTGCTTAGCAATGTCATTCCATCCACAACCATCTTTTGATGAACACAGAATCAATCATCACTCGGGAGATGATGATACAGAAAGTAGTTCTAGTAAAGAAAAAGTAAACTTTTTAAATTAAACTTTCCACATCAATGAAAACATTTTCTGGTACAGTGAGGCAAAACAGGAATCCAGATAAAAATTTAGTAGCCTGTCCATTCACAATCAGTTCATTTCTATTCTTTCCTCCATGCGATTGTTAGATGCTGGCTCTATCCTCTTTGCTGTGTTTTTCTAAGGTGCAGTGAAAATTTCCATCTTAAGTCTTCATTCTTGGTTTAATTATATTGGTGGAATATTGCAGTATCCATCAGACTGTCCTGTATTTTCACTCTGAGTGGTCCTACTTAGGGTTAGAGCAGGGAGGGTTACACTCACAGCACTGAATTTTTCTTTAGTGACTAAATCTAATCAATCAATCCTTTCTTTATATTGCAGGCTAAACATAGTGTTTTCACCCAATTCTATACAGGTAAAAAAAATTATTAGCTCTTTGGCAAAATATTGTATCAGCTATAGCATTTGGACCCACCTTTTTTAAAAAGGAATGCACTAAGGAGCTGGAATTTCATCACCTTATATACCTAAAGAGATTAAAACTTCCAGGAATCCATGTGAGGGAAAAAAATAAATTACAACAGCAGGCTATCACTGAATGCACCAAGCAGAAATAATTAACACTTGTTTTTCTTTGTGAATAACGCATAGCTGTAATAAGAGCTTTGCTTTCAAGCAGGCACTATGCCATATAGCCAGGAGGTACAGCCAGAAAAGTAAAGCACAGTACAGAAGTTGTGTTTTCCTCATGCTCTTCTCAACAGGACTGCTTTAGGCACTGAGGAAAACATAGACATAGAGGGAAGGACAGCCTCCCCTCAGTCCTTCCAACAGGTTTTTTATATACCTGTCTTCAGGCCAGTGCACAAAAATCCTACAAGTGGTACTACATTATGAAAAGGAAGCTTCCACTTGTAAATTTATTTTTATTGTCCTACTGTCCTGGTTTTTGGTGCTTTTCCTTGCGTTATGAGTGCCCCTGCCAAGTATGCAATACAGCTTGTTCATGGAAAACTTGAGGATAGACCAAACTCTGCTAAACTGTTTTTCCTCACACTGTTGCTGCTTCTATTCCAGCTTCTTAGTCAATGTTTCCAGTCATGACAATAACTTTCTGAGTAGGAACTCAGAAGAATATTCAGTGCCATTTGGGAAGGGTGACCCTCACAGAAGGTCAGATGGCAATCCTTGGTTTACTTCTACTTTAACTATTTATTTGGGCCTACTGAAGAGGCCTAAACAAGAGGTCTGCCAGGCTAATTAGCTGGGATACTACCGGCGCTCCGACCCATCACTTGTGTCCTTACCATGAGCAGTGAAAATAGCCACGGTATGGTGAAGGCAACCACCACCTACAAACCCACCTACCCAAAACCTACAGATTCTGTCACCTTCCAGAAGTTGCAGGGACAGACCTCCCAGGCCCCAGACAGCACTCCCAGGCAAGCTCTAGCACCACCTTCCCTTGCCACCACAGGGGCAGATGACACGCTAGGATGCATCTCTGCTACAGGCAAGTGTATTCAGAGGGTTTCACAGCACAGAAAACTGCCAGGTTTGCTTCCAGGATCACTCATCTCAAAACTGGCCCAGAACCCCCTATTCCAGCAGGGCCTAGAGAGGCAGCTGCATGTGCATCCCACAGGCAAAGTGCGGATGGGGCAAGAGCCACTCCTGCTCCCTGGGCACTGGAGTCGAGCAGGTTCCACAGCACTGCTGCTGCTACAGCACAGCTGCAGAGATTGTGTTCATGTAGCACAACTGTGAGCTGTGGCACAGGCACTGCCTGTCCCTCAGCTATCTACTCTTTGAAGAACGGAACTTTCATATAAAAAGGTGTAAGAGAATGCTCAAAAACTGTTTTGCTTCCAGGGCACACTATTAAAAAAAGAAAAAAAAACAGCACAGCAATAAATACCTCAAACCAAATGTTTGAATCCAAATATCTTCAAAGAGCAAGGCCAACAGCACTTCTTCCATTCTTTTTTCATTAAAATTGGACAAAGTGGTTTGCTGCATACATGTTGTTCACTTCAAAAGACTACTCTTAATCCATTAATAAATAGCAACCTAGAAGGAATTATACAAAAGTAAATTTTTAACACATTAGGCAAAACAGCAGCCAGCAGATATGCAGGACTGAATTAACTGTATGAATCCTTCTCACAGGTATCTTAGCAAAACAGAAAATTAACAGAAGTACTATTAGAAGGAAGAAAGTTTTTTAGGGTTTTTTGTTTTCAATTAATGAAATAGGTTTCACTGCACACCAGATTAGGTGGTATAAAACATGAATCTGTTTTTAAAAGCACAACACAACAATACAATTCGTACTGTATTTCTACCTATCAATTATATCCAAAGAGTAATGATGACATGAAAATGATGTAATGAAAAAAAAGCAAAAAACCCCAATCTCGTCACATAATTGCTCCCTGGTTTCAGTGACTACTTCTGGCAGATTTGAATTACACCATTTTGAGTATCACACCTTACAATAATCTGAAGAAAAATATTGGTATGAACACTGGCTTAACAGGTTCATAAACAGATAATTAAATAGAAAAAACACTTTCTAGTTTTGGTAAAACCCTGACTCATCCTTGGCTCTGAAAGCTTTCTGCACTGCCTTGTCTCCAATCATCCATATGACAGACTGCTGAAATCTGAGTTTGAAAGAAGGTTCCCTCCAATAGAAAATATGAAGATTTTTGTGGCCGTGCAGGATTTCTCCGCCAGCTGCTCTGAGCCTACGGCCACGACCACAACAGGCAGTGCAATGACCCACCGCCTGCGGCGTGGATCCTTTACCCACTGAGCCTGCAGGCAAGCAGCTTTGAAAGGAGAAGAAAGGAGGACTCAAGCACTGAGGTGACCAGAAGGTGTTTATTCCTCAGTACTCTCAGGGAGAGAGCACTGAACAATGCTGTGCAGTAATTTATAAAGGAGGGTGGATCACAAGGGGTGGGGAAAACAAAGGACCAATAGGGAAAAGGTTCAGGCGGGGTTCAAAGGGTGACAATCAACACAGGGGCCAATCCAGGAACAGGAGAAGGGAGTTTCCAGGATTCTGCCCAATCACTCGACGGCTCCCCAAGAACTTTCCAGATAGAAAGACAGGACCTTGGTCTGAGTGACAGGTCCAGGGGGTAGGGATAATATAGATTGATGGGAGGAGGGAGGATTCAGGGAGGAACCAACTGTGTGAGGAGGAGGGTATAAGGAACAAACCATTGGGGTACATGGAACTCAACAATTTTACAGAACAAATTATGAACTTATAAGGTTCGTGCCGCCACAATTTTCTTGTCTGCAGAGATACGTTATCCTTCTCCACACCTTAGCATGTTTATTTGCAAGCAACTCATTAGCTTTCAAGCACAGACCAACATCTACCCTAATCACCCACTTTCCACAAAGCCCTGTCAATCAATTGACAGCTATCAAACCCCAGCCATACTCGGTAATCGGAACAGTTTTGGAAGGACTCCTTTCAACCCTCTGTGGAGGTACCAGCTTTTGAGGCCATTACCACTGAGTCTTTATTCTGATGGGAAGATGTTAGACGCGACCCCCTCATCCTCTGAATTTTAAGAACTATGGTGACCTTCAGCAATTTTGATGTTTATCACAAAACTGTTACAAATACAAAAAGAAGTTAAAACTTTTTATTGGATGTATCCTTGTAGTAGTTATGTATCCTAGTTTCTGTTTGTAACAGTGTTCATTTTCTTAACTGTTAGCAGTGCTTACCTTTGTAATGTAGATTGAATAGTTGTTACAGTGTTTAGATACACCTTTGTAGAAGCTTAAGGCGGCTGCCTCCCCAATACAGCTAAAGGGACAGTGTCAGCATACATCTCTAAATTGTTGGATCCAGTGGTGAGAGGGTGGCCTACATGTTTGCAAGCGGTAGCAGTAACAGTAGTACTGGTTGAAGAGAGCTACCAACTAACTTTTGGAAGTAGAATAAAAGTATACACTCCCCATGATTTAAGAGCAATGTTAAGTAAAAGAGTAGGTCAGTGGATTTCAGACAGTAGGATCTTAAAATATGAACTTATTTTAAACAATAGTAAAAACTTAGAGCTAGCCACTACGAAAGTCCAAAATCCAGCACAATTTTTATATGGAAAGCCAGATCAAGATAACAAATTAGAA